>JABTTQ020001692.1:0-50000 GCA_016081115.2 Rehmannia glutinosa | reverse complement strand
CCCTCCCACACTCAAAGAAAAGGTGCTCCATTGTCTCTTCTTCCATCCCACAAAGTGACAAATGGTATCCAAATTGACTCCTTTCTTGCAAACATTAGTCTTCAACGGTAGAATCTTGTGACAAATTCTTAAGAAAAATTTTAATTTTTGCTGGACTCGAGCTTCCACAAGCAGTCCCAAACCACCATCTTCTTTGAATGCAGATTCTTTTGCTCTCGGCTTGATCAATTGCGACTAGCTTTTCCTTCAATAAAAGTTGATAAGCGATTTCACGAGGAGAAGTATCATTTATTTTCAAGTGCCACCGCGGGTTTATCATCTTGCTCCGGATTAAGGAGAGGATCGGCATGATATTCTTTGCATCCTTTGGAGAGAACACCTCATGAAGTAGTCTATCATTCCAATTTAATCCATCATCACTAATCAGTTCCCAAACTTCAGTAGGACAAGGTGTCACACCAGCAATTTTCCTAGGAAGAAAATTCTTAGCATTGGGCACCCAAGGCTGTTTCCAGATATTGGTGCTCCTACCATTCCTAATTTCAAACCTCATTCCCCTACTAATCACTGACCTTGACTCCATCCAACACTTCCAAAGCCAAGAAGCACCACTAGGGACTCTAGCTTCAAAAAATCACTTTTAGGGAAGTACTTTGCTTTTAAGACCTACACATTAGCAAGTTAGGTTGGGAAATTAGTCTCCAAAGGTCGCTTGCTTGAGAGAAGAGATTCATTAAACAATTTTAAATCCAGCCGTAATCCCCCTCCTGTTTTGCGGAAAAGCAAACTCAATCTTTCCAATGTATTTTCTAACTCCCACCCCTCTGAGGCACCCCCAAAAATCGAAGTGATTTGATTAATGTTCTTGCAAATCCCAACGGGCAATTTAAAACAAGACATCACAAAAAGTCATGTAAGAGCTTCAATAAGCGATCTAATAAGCATTTCTTTCCCGGTAGAGAGAAAAATACTCTTCCGAGTTTGAATCCTAGCTTTGTGAGTCCAACACATAATTAAAAACTTAACTTTCTTAGATCTCCCAATTCCCAAAAGGAGCCCAAGTACCTACATGATTTCTACATTTTAATGCCCCTCAACACATTACAAATACTAGCTTTATCCACATCATAAGTATTAAAGCTAAAAAAGTGAAGATTTTTCAAAGTTCATAAGTTGCCCGATAATGCATGATATCTATCAAGAATACTTCTCAAAATCCTGCTTGAACAACATTAGCCTCACAAAAATTATAGAATCATCAATAAGCAAAGAAATGAGAGATAACGGTCCATTTCTACAAAGCTTAAGCCCTTCGAAAGAGTTGTCACCACGGCCAGGTTGATAAGAAAAGAAACAATTTTAGAGACAATAATGAACAAGTAGGGAGAAATAGGGTCTCCTATCTCAAACCTCTAGATGGATGAACATAACCACAAGATGCACCATTAATATTGAAAGAAAAAGAGGAGGAGGAGACACATGCCATAATCCAACTAATAATCTAAAGTGAAATCCCATCTTAGTCATAGTTCCTCTAATGCAACCCTACTGCTACCCTATCGTATGCTTTGGCCATATCTAATTTTATGGCCATATATCCTTTTTTTCCTCGATCTATGTCTCATTAAGAAAATGGATGCACTCATGAGCAATGACGACAATATTATCAAGAAGTTGCCTACCTGAATGAAAGCGGGCGGATGTTCACCAATGCACTTATGTGCGGTTTTAAGCTAAGCTTTGCTAGGATCTTGGAATGATTTTATAAACCACATTACAAAGGCTAATAGGTCTGAAATGATAAATTGAGGTAGGATTTTTGATTTTAGGAATTAGAGTTATTAAAGTTTGGTTCATGCTTTTGAGCATTTTACGAGTTAAAAAAATTCATCACGACTTTGCAAATATCCAAATGAACATGATCCCAATAAAATTAAAAGAAGAAAGCATTCATACCATCTCCGGGGGCCTTATTAGGATGAAGTTCAAAAAGAGCATGCTTGATTTGGCGCACCGCACGAGGAAGGATAAGTCTTTGATTAAGCTTTGAAGAGATAGATTGTGGGATTCAATGAGGTGGCTTGCGGTGGCTGACCTTTAGAGAGTAGAACAAACCAGGTAAAACCGATGACTTCTTTCTCAATATCCCCCTCGAATCGCAAACAACCCCATCATCGATTGCCCTTCTTTCATTTGTCACGGCATGGAAAAACTTCGTATTTCTATCACCGACTTTCAACCAATTAACCGCTTGATTTCTGTTTGCCAAAATATTTCCTCTTTATTATATTCATGATGCAAATCAGCCTTTAATGAATTCCATTCATTCCAATCTCAATCACCTCCCAAAGATCTCGAGAGAATCAATAGAGCTCTTCAAAGCATCAATCTTGGAAGGCTGAATTTATCTTGTTATCACAACTCCATTTGAGGAGCTCAATTCTCAGTTTACGATTTTATGATGGACACAAACATAGCATTTCGAAACTCTAATAGCCCAGGCTTGTTGAATAACCTTTCGGCATCTTCTTGTTGACCCGTCTCTTATTAAATTGGAACCTTCTCTTCTTTTACACTCCTCCACATCATTATCCCGAGAATTACAAAGCGGTGATCGGATGAGGACCTAAATTACGCTCTAGATGTAGCTTTAGGGAACTTGAGACACCAACTTTTGAACCAAATACTCTGTCAGCTTTTCCTCCACAAATCCCTCTCCACACCTATTGTTAGCCCAAGTAAATTCTTCTCAATAGAAGGAATTTCCTGTATCCCCATTTCTCTAATGAACTCATTAAACCTCACAAAACTCAAAATTGGTCTAATCCTACCCCCTTTTTCTCTAAATTAGAACATATATCATTGAAATCACCAACTACGAACCAAAAGGCCCCCATTTCACTCTTTCTGGATCGAAACTCCCATTTGCATAACCCTTTCCTTTCATTCACAGCATACACAAAAACAGCCCAACACTTCTCTTTTCCATCATCCAAGCTAAATCCGGTTTCAAAGAAAAAAATGGTTCACAATAATTTGATGTATCACGAACCTTATCCGACCACGCAAGAAACAAACCACCACTCTTACCAACCGGATCCAAAGCACGCCATCTATCCCCAATCTCGATTTATTACAAAAACGATTTTATGAAATTTGACTTCTTTTTAGTTTCACTCAAAAACATCAAATCTGGAAGGAGGAGTTTCAAGACTCTTCAGGTGGGAAACAATAGAGGGCCCTCCCAGGACCTCTACGATTCTACACACATACTTTCATATTTGACTTTGGGGCCAATTAGGGTTGGCTTTCTCCAC
The DNA here is from genome assembly GCA_016081115.2 of Rehmannia glutinosa. Taxonomy (NCBI): domain Eukaryota; kingdom Viridiplantae; phylum Streptophyta; class Magnoliopsida; order Lamiales; family Orobanchaceae; genus Rehmannia; species Rehmannia glutinosa. The sequence continues at coordinate 46,683 of JABTTQ020001692.1, read as the reverse complement.
CGTATCCATAATCATTGTGTCGATTTTACGCTTACACTCCACATCTCTTCCAAGGATGGCTCACCTTGCTATCCTCTCCTCCAATTCTATCACGGTTCCTTTTTTCCAACACTGGGGTTCTCTTTATCCATACTCTTTCTCTCTCTCCCCCTCCCTCTCCCCTACCACCTGTCTAGTCCAAGTCCTTCCTTTACTCGAGCTTTGAAAGATTTTTGGGCTTTAGGTGTCTTTTCAACTCGATTGTAATATTTTGTAGAGGGTTCTGCAGATTAGATCCCCACTTTAAAAGCCGACCCTTAGATATAATCTTTTCTATCACTTCACATTTTTGCCCACCCATTAGAACCCACCCCAATCATATTAGAGATGTTGCAAATGGGTTCCCGAGGAGTCAAATAGCCGCTTCCGATTAACGACTCAAGCACATGAGACATTAATGGCTTGCCCTCTTTAGCAGAGTGGTCTTTTGGTTTGCCGTTAGATCATTCTCTGCATTTATTTGCCCCATGCTATGAAGCTCCACTCTAAAACTACTACTAGCCCCTGATTTGGTAGGAGACATATGACCTCTATCCGGCTGAGCTCTCCCTAATCCATAACCTCCACTAAAATCCTCCGCCTTCAACCATTCCCGAACCTTCCTTCTCTCAAATTATGAGCTTGAATGTCCACCTTTTTCTCTTCACAAAATCTTTCAAGATGCCCATCCATCCACAATAATAACAACAACCAATAAGATTCTCATATTTAAAACTCACCCATAGGATTCACCTTTTAATTTCAAAGTAATGCCTCTCGTCAAGGGTTTTCAATCTCCACTAAAGCTAGAATTTTCAAGTATATTCCTTAATCTTTATTTCAGGAATTAGAACATCTTTTACAGCCAAAAAACTTTTCCCACTTTCAGACCAACATCAGAGCTAATCCAATGTGTTGGAAGATCCCAAATCTGAACCCACATATCAATAAACGAAAAGTTTTCTTTTTTCATATCCACTCCTTATTTCCATTCTCTTAAAACAAGAAATTGACTATCAAATGACCAAAGTTTACCTTGAATAACCCTTTTCTTATCTCCTTGGAGTGCGAAATATGAACTGGAACATGTTAAACCCAACTTCTCGAATAATAAAGGGCTCATCAATAGGCCAAACCCCATTCATAGTTTTTAACCCTGTAAAGTTCACTTTTTTACTTCCTAACACCTTCCCAAATAAGCTCCGAACACACTCCTCTTTACTAGTTTCCACATCCTTCTCATCAAGTTCCACCCCTCTCTGTTCAGCATCTGACAAGGAGAAGCCCTGGAGTTTCTTAGCCAGCTCTTGATCCATTACTGGACTCCCACAATCCTTCTTCAAAGCTATCTCAAGACATTATACGAAGAGAGCTCATGGAAAACCAGGACAAAACAGTAAAGCAAAACGGGAAGAAAGAAATCGACAAAGGTAGTTTAACAAGAAAAGGAGGAAAGGAAACAATAAGAATAAAAGTGGAATAATAAACCTTTCAAGATCCCAACGATTAAAAGTTTAAAAACTTATAAACTTATAAACTTACCATTGACACCTTCGTGTTCACGGTCATGACCAAGACCTCACCAAGAGAAAACCAATAGAAACGATGCAGGTAGAGCAAGACCAACCGTTAACGACCTAAACAACCGACAACAAAGACAGAGGGTAGAAACATAAATGCTTCTATACATAATCGAGGAGTTGGGGTTAATGCAAGACACCATAAATGACCAAAGGAACCAGTAAATCGAAGATAATGGAATAGTAACCTAGACACTCTCCCAAAGAGAGAGAAGCGAGACACTCTCTAGAGGAAAACTTTAAGATGCTTAATTTGTTTTCCCTTTTAAAGATGTTTACATGGATGTTTTCACAATTTTCTTTCTTCTTCTATTGTTTTATGTTGTCTTTAACTTTATATGGGGGAAAAATGTTCCAATTTTAAAATTCAACTCATGCCAAAAAGTGGTAGGATGAGGATATATGTCTAATTAATTAGTACAAATAGTAGAAGTCGACTATAAAAAATGAGGCATAAAAACATATGTGAGACGGTGAAAGTCCGTGAGGCCGTGAGACGGTGATTCTTTTAGTGTAAAAAGTGATATTTTTGTGCAAAATACACTTAAATTAGTGTATTTAGAAAAAGTATCACTTTTTACACTAAAAATATTATTTATTACACTAAAAGTATCATTATTTTATGATCTCACACCGTCTTACAAGAGACTGCAAAATGAAATATAGTCATAGAGATGAACTTTCGAGGGCAAAATCATGATTTTGTAGCTAAAGCATTAAATATTAAATCGTCGCGGGGCGGAGTAGAACTTTAAATTTAATATTTTAGAGCGAAAATTTTCTTGGCTGAAAAAACCGATTATTTTGCATCGTGGCGCCTTTGAAGTAAGTTGCTTGCTTAAGATTATCGAAATTACAGTAGTCCTATATGTTTGGGGTGTTGCAAAAGAATATCATTTCCGACTTAATTTTTGCAAAATTGGCCATATCTTTATTAAAACTTGAAATATTATGGGAGATAATAATTTTAATAAAATAAATAAGGTTGTTAAGTAGGGAATAATTTATTACCATTACTTTAATTATATAAGTAATTCATAGTTACTTTTAATTATTTATTTTAAATTATGATTTAGTTATTTAATCAAAATAAATATTTCCATTCCATAATCTGTTTTTTTTAAATTCACATAGATGACAATAGGTCAACGCTTGTTAACTACGATTTAATTAATTATTGTTCAAATAAATTTAATGGGTTAGTTTAAATGATTATCTTATTTATATAATTTAGTTTCTTAAAAGATTTAGTTATTTAATAATATATTACTATTATATTAATTATTTGAAATATTTATTAGTTTACTTTAGTACTTCACATTATTTTATTAAAAATGACATTTATTTTTATTAAAAAATTATTTCCCCATAATTTTTAAAAATTTATAAAAAAATATTCTCAATTTAAGGAAATTTAATACATTGTGGACCAATTTTGCAAAAATCAAATTGGAACTGAATTTTTTGCAACACCACTAAACATATGTGACCAATTTTACAGTTTTTCGATCCACGCCGGCAAAGGGAGTGATTAGTCTTGACAACTTAACTAAAGACTTAAATAGTCTAAAAATTCAAAATTGAGTGTAAATTATCCTTAAATTGAGACAAATCATACATATGAGACCAATTTTGCAACGACCCTAAACATGCGGGATAACTTTTGCAATTTTCCTTAATGTCTGTGCGCCCTTTTCTAGCTTACTTAAATTTTAATGCGAAAAATAATCAATGAAAATACTCTAAAGAAATTCTTAAAAATACGGGATAATAAAATTCCTACATAGTTCGAAAACCTTGCGGCGGAAATAAATACTAAAAACTATTAGTCCAAAACAATCATCTTGAAAGATAAAACAACGTTCAACATTAAATATACTAATAAGTCAACTCAACAAAAACATAAGCTAAACTGAAGGACATGGGTTCTTGAGTCACTGCGCCCCGCCATCTCCTTCCTCTTCATTATTCTCATCTGGAAAAAAAAACAACATTCGTGGAATGAGCTTAAAGGGCTCAACAAGTAATCTCATGCATGAATGTGTGTTTAATGCAATGACTCAACTTGGTTAAACCGTATAATTTCTTTACTTAAAGTCCTTTCGTGTACATACTTAAAACTTTCTCTTTCTTTCTTTTCATAAAATGTTCTTAGGCGCGAGCTCACTTGGTGACACATTGTTCTAATCGAGTCGTAGTGGGCCTTGTTATTTGGAACCCGATTAACATTTTGCCCGAAGGCCCTTTCCTTTGAACATTTACATTAGCCGCATAAGCGGCACATTGTCGAACACCGGTCCCCGCGCCCATTTCTCACTCACTCCAAAGCATCATAGAACAATGTGCACCCATTCTCTTTTGAAAAACATTATTAATTCTAATCCTTCAAACTTAACTCTATTATTCTTTGTATGCTCGTGAAATGCTATGAGCGTACATTGTAACATGATGCGTGAAAGTGATGCAACTTTTCATTGAGCGCAAGAATAACATAAACGCGTGCAATTAAATGAAAACACATTAGCTTGAACAATTTAAGAATAAAGCACTACAATTAACTAATCAAGGAAAAACATACATTCAACTAGTTAAGGGGAAAACCCTATATTCAATCGATTAAGAGAAAACCCAACATTCAATTAGTCAAAGGGAAAACCCATATCCAATTAGTTAAGAGAAAACCCAACATTCAATTAGTCAGAGGAAAACTCTATATTCAATTAGTTAAGGGAAAACTCTACATTCAATTAGTTAAGGAAAACCCTATATCCAATTAGTTAAGGGAAAACCCTACATTCAATTAATTAGGAAAAATCCTATATTCAATTAATTAGGAAATTAAATACTTACCTTATTCAATTCCTAAAGCAATCAAGTTACACATATAATTCATTCATTCATTCCATACACACGTATATATATGTTACCAATTTTAATAGCATCTGACCATATCACATGATTAAGACTTATGAAACCAATATAAAATCTTACTGCACACTACTAATCTTACATTATATAATATATATATATATATATATATATATATATTATTAGACACATGAGATTAAAAGAACTCATCATTATCATGCAAAGACAGTATAAGCTTTTTAACTATTATTAGGTGAAAACTTGACACCCTTAACCTCTGAACCTATAAGGATACGCCGAACAGTACAAGTAGAATTTTTGCTTGTTCAAGAATAAAGATCGAAGTGGAATTTCATGTCTGCGGCGACTCGGCGAAACAGATTAATGATGAATTGATTTCCAAATTATTTGTTCATCTGCATGTCCGTCTTCAGATAAAATTTAACTCCAAACCATTGATCGACAATAACTAAGGCGGCAATCTCGATTGGATAAACCTTAATAATTCAACAAGAAAAACTTAGAGATTACTTGCCTGTTCGACTTAGGGGTAGAAAAATCGTTTTCGAGGCCTCTTTCGAATCAATCGCGTCGGAGAAATCACCTCTCTTACTTTTCTCCCTCGGCCGATTCTTTTCTCCCTTGGGCGTCTATTCATGTGTGTTCTCAATGTACGTGATTTACGTATCTTATATCGTGTTTTAACATACTTCTAATTGGGCTAGGTTTAGCATATATGGGCCTAATTACCTTACCAACAAAATGGGCTTGGTTAAAACTCTAGTCCAAATAAGAGCCCAAAGTATTTTATAAAACCCAAATAAAATAAAGTCATTATAAAATCTAGAATAATCTAATAAAATAATTAAATATTATCATAATGAAATTAAATAAATTCGGTCGTTGCATCATCGGATGAGTTGAAACAATTTAGGATGTTTAACATGATGGAAATAGTTTTATGATATGATAGATTTTTTATTTTATAGTAAGGTTGGAAATGGGAGGCTTATTTTTGTAGGTTTAATATAGTATGTAGTGTAAGTGAAGAAAATAGATTTGATTTATAGAAGAATGGAGGAACTAAGCGAAAGAGAGGTTTGAACTTTGAAGTAGAAGTTTTATTCTTGGTCTTTGATTTTTCTTGCTTACACAAGAATGCCTCCACATCTATTTATACTAGTCAGGAGGCTTCAGTACTTGTTCTAGATTTTTCTAGTTTTATTTTGTAATTTACATGCTTCTAGATTTGTTCTTCTCTAATCTAGATTTTTCTTGTTTTACTACTTTTATCTAGAGTTTTCTCTTTACAATGTATTCTCTAGATTTTCAAGTTAACAATACAATTACATTCTAGAATTGGACTTATCTAGAAATTTGCAACAATTTCTAATACTCCTCCTTGTTGCATATTTACGTGACTCAATCATATCTCGTAATATCTCGAACTTTCCACGAGGTAATGCTTTTGCGAAAATATCGCTAATTGTTCGTCGATCTTGCAATGGTCGGCTCAATTTCACTATTTGCTTACGTTTCCCGGATGAAGTGATACTTGATTTTGATGTGTTTAGTTACATTTGTGGAACACGGGATTTTTTGCCATTGCTATAGCGGACTTCTTGTCATGAGAAAAATTTTTGTAGCCTTTTCTTGTACTTCTCCCATGTCTTCAAGTATGCGCTTCAACCATATTGCTTGACCTGGTAGTCATTATTCTTTTATATATTAAAACCTTCTTTTGATTGTCGCGATTGTTGCTTTTACTTTTGGATGCCCAAGAAAATATTCCCCGAACCCAATGTGAACGCATTATTTTATGTGCTTTTCATGTCGTCGATTGATCCCCCGATCATTTATGCAGCCTATAGCCTATTAGTTTTGAGTCATCACGGTTCATACCAAATACGATAGTTCTTTGTTCCTTCCAGATATCGGAGTACTCGCTTTTTTGCTCAAGTAATGAATTTGACTTGGATTACGCATGAATCTTGATAGGAAGCTAGTTGCGTACATAATGTCGGGTCGAGTTGCGGTTAGATAGAGTAAGCTTCCAATTAGACTTGAAATTGTGAGTTATCGCCTTTCGGTGAGCCATCTTCCTTTTTGAGTGCCTTGTTGTGTCAAGTGGAGTTGCTACGATCTTGCACCCTTCCATCTTGAACCTTTTAAGTAAGCTTTACTGCGTATTTCTTTTGTGAGATAAAGATACCATCTTTTCTTTGATGTATCACGATACCAAGGAAATAGTCGCGGCAAACCCAATCCGTCATCTCGAATGTCTTCATCATGTCTTCTTTGAACTCCATAATCATATTTTCATTGTTTCACTGTGAAAATAAGATCATCCACGTATAAAGAGACAATGAGTGTATTGTTCATACCTTGGGTCTTGATATATAGTGTTGGCACACTCGCTCCTCTGAATCAAGCTCGGTGAAGTAGTCATCAATTATGCTATACCAGGCTCACGGGGCTTGCTTTAATCCTTATAGTGCTTTCTTTAGTATGAGAACTTTATCTTCTTTCCTTGTACCACGAACCCTCGAGGTTGTTCGGCGTAGATTTCTTCTTCAAGATAACCATTAAGGAATGCGGACTTCACATCTAGTTGATATATCTTTCATTGTTTTACGAGTTGCTAATGCAATAAGTGCTCGTATCGTGTCGAGTCGGACTCTTTGAGCGAAAGTCTCACTTTGTAGTTGATGCCATCTTGTTGTGCATATCCTTTTGCAACAAGTCTTGCTTTGTATTTTTATCTTGAACAATTTGGGTTAAGTTTTGTCTTATAGACCCACTTAACTCCAATGGCTTCTTTATCTTGCGGAAGATCTGCAGAGCTTCCACGTCTCATTTTTCTCGATCATTTTTATTTCTTCCTCCATTGCTTTTACCCACTTCTTGTTTTAGCGGCCGCTTAGTAGCTATCGGCTCCATAATCATCAAATTGCATGTTTGATATATTTCTCTGAAGCGTCTGGTCTTTTTTGGTGTTGAGTGCGGAGATGTGTCGGGATCTCTAGTTGTTGCTCATTCGGCATCTCTTGCGGATCGTTCTTTGGTTTCTTCTAGTTCATGAGTTAGTTTAGGAAGGTTGATACTCCTTTTTTCCACTTTGTTTGTCTCTAATTGTATGACATCTTCATCGAACATTACATCTCGATTGATGATCAACTTTCTTGTGCTTAAGCTATAGACTCGATAACCTTTAGATTGAGTGCTATAGCCTAAGAATATACCTTTTTCGATCTTCTCATCCAACTTGCTCCTTTTTTGTTGTGGAATATGAACATAGCGGATGCATCCAAATACTCGTAGATGTTTAGGCGATGGTTTTTGTCGCTCCAAGCTTCAATCGGTGTCTTTTCTTGTACGACTTTGGTAGGACATCTATTTAGTAGATAGATCATGCGTCTTTACGACACGCGCCTGGAAGGATTTGGGAAGACCTTTCTCCATTAGCGTAGATCTTGCAGTCTCCATTATTGTTCTATTCTTTCTTTACGAGACGCCATTTTGTTATGTGCGTATCCATTGTGAGTTGATGTTCCATGCCTTCATCTTCACAAAAAGTTTGTGAATTGAGTAGAAGTGTATTCTTTTCCACGGTCACTCCTTATTGTTTTGATTTTGTGACCACTTTGCTTTTCCGACATATGCGCTTGAATTTCTTGAAAATATCGAATACTGCGATTTTTCTCGTAGAAAATAAACCCATGTCATTCTAGTATAATCATCGATAAAGAGTATGAAGTACTGTTTTGTTCATTTGAAGGAGTATGCATCGGACCGCAAATGTCCGTGTGTACTAGCTCGAATGGCTTTTTGGCTCTCAAGCTTTTACGGATGAAAAAGGTTGTCGGTGTTGTTTCGAGCATGCACACCCTTCACGAGACTCCATCGAGCTCTTTGATTGTTGGCAAGTCACGCATCATGTTTTTCTAGATTTAGGATCTTTAATCCTTGTAAATTAAAATGTCCGAACCTTCTATGTCATAGCCAAGTCTCGTCAACTTGGGCCGTCATTGCGGCGTCGTTTGCGTATCTCGGTTGGATAGGAAAACATCTATTTTCCCTCATTTTAACTTTTGTAATTATGAGGATTTATCCTTTTATCATAGATTGTGCAAGAATCTCTCTCGAAATGCAAAAAGTATCCTTTCTCCATCATTTGTCCCACGCTAAGTAGATTTTGATCTATTGTAGGGACTAAGAGAACTTCATTAATATATCTCTTACCCTTTTTCGTGTCTATAGCAATAGTGCCTTTGCGATTGCTTCCATATAATCACCATTTCCAATTTTTATTTTTGTACTTATTTTATCAAGTTGGCGAAAAATATTTTCATTTTTAGTCATGTGGTTGCTACAACCCTTTGTCCAAAATACCAAGTATCTTTATTTTCTTCTGATGCAGCTTGGCAGACATACAAGAGATTATTCTCGAATTCCGTATTTTCAGAGAAATTAGCCTGGTGTCTTTGCTTTAACCGACATGATTTCTCTACATGTCCAAACTTCTTACAATTTTGACATTGTGGTTTTCCTTTAAACCAACAATCTTTCTCCAAGTGACTTTTCCTTTTGCATATACTACATGGAGGAAACTTGTCATTATTATCCGTTGGCTTCCTTCATTAGATTTTCTCCCATTTTTCTTATTTTTAAGAGACTGCATACTTAATTTTGATTGAAAGGCATTATCTATGTCTTTTTAAATAACGCCTTTCTAATCTTTTCTCGTGAGCCTCAAGTGATCCCATTAATTCATGTGATTAATTTTTCTATATCTTTAGATTCCTCAATAGCGCAATTATGGGATCATATTTTTACCTACAAGTAATTAAAATTTTAGAAACAATTTTACTTTATGGAAAATTTTCCCCATAGGCTCGTAATTGGTTTACCACTTCATTTACTCTTGAATAATAATCTTTAGCAATTTCAGAATCTAGCATTTTTAAATTCTCAAACTTCCTTCTCAAAGTTTGAAGTCTAGTAGCATGTACCTTTTCATTGCCTTGAAACTCCTCCTGCAACTTATCACATGCCTCTTTAGCGATTTTTGCTCCCATGATCCTTGGAAAATATTAAATCCGCCAAGCTCATCCGAAGAGCAAGGAGTGCTTGAGAATCCTTTGTTGATTCTCTTTCAATTCCTTCTTTTGTCTGCATGAGATAATGTGGAAATATCGTTTGGAAGAGTATATCCATTATTAACAATACCCCACAAATCTTGAGCACAAAAGTAGGTCTTCATTTTGATAGACCAGAAATCGTAGTTTTCACCACGAAAGACTGGAATTGGAATAGATGAGCGGAATGTGTCGGCCATGGTATCGCCCGATAATCGAGCGAGGCTCGATGCCACGATGGAAGTTTTATGATATGATAGATTTTTGTTTTATAGTAAGGTTGGAAATGGGAGAGCTTATTTTTGTAGGTTTAATATAGTATGTAGTGTAAGTGAAGAAGATAGATTTGATTTATAGAAGAATGGAGGAACTAAGACAAATAGAGGTTTGAACTTTGAAGTAGAAGTTTTATTGCTTGGTCTTTGATTTTTCTTGCTTACAAGAATGCCTCCACATCTATTTATCTTAGTCTAAGGAGGCTTCTAGATTGTTCTAGATTTTTCTAGTTTTATTTTGTAATTTACATGCTTCTAGATTTGTTCTTCTCTAATCTAGATTTTTCTTGTTTTACTACTTTTATCTAGAGTTTTCTCTTTACAATGTATTCTCTAGATTTTTCTAGTTAACAATACAATTACATTCTAGAATTAGACTTATCTAGAAATTTCAACAACTTCTAATATAACAAGAAAATGTCTTAGGCTAGAAATCAAGATGGCAATCATATGTATAACAGAGACAGTATAGACAACAAAACGTGGGCTTCAAGCTCAATCATAATCAAAGCCGGAAAAATATCAGGTGGGGGACTAAAGAATAATAATGTACCATTTTCCTTGTTATCACTTGCACCAAAGTGCTGATTGAAAATTCTAGAAAGAGACCTTTAATCTGTTAGCAAACAATGAAAGTGTAGTATTCAACTATATATGTCTAAAGACATTATTTTGCATTACGTTTGCACCATACATAAAATATACCTATGTATAAGTGCAAAATTAGGAAAAGGAAAATCTCGTGGATGAATCTCACTAAGAGAGTTTTTGCAAACACTTAAGAAGAAAAAAAGTGGTTCTCGATCGGCTTTTAGCTGAAATAAAACAATTTTTAAATATTTGCAAATATCAACTTTTTGCTTTTATTTTTACTTCATTGTAATCAAAAATTAAAAGGGTGGGGTGTTAATTTCTGATTTAGGCGTAGTGCTTTTGGTACTTTTATAGATTAAATTAAGATTGATTTCAGGAAAAAAATTAAAATTATTTTTGGCATTCTTATCCTCAAATATTTATCATAATCCAAAAATACAATTTATCTCCATAATATTGGCCTATTAATAATAAGAAGAAGCGACATTCTTGTCTTTTAAAGTTCATTTTGAAACTGCATATTTTTTCCTCTCCAAATACTTTAACTTTGATTTTTTAACTTTTAGCTTTTATTTACAAACACGGACAACTTTTATATCCTCGGCTACTTTTAGTTTATCTTTATAATAAATCACTTCTTCTAAAAGTTCGTTCGTGTTTGCAAATCTCCATAAGATGAGTGATATCTATGGACAGCAGCAGAACTAAGGGGGCAAATTTTTCCAAAAATTATTTTTCCCCCAAAAGTTTTCCAATTTTTTTAATAGTTACTTAATTTACAATTGCCCCCAAAATTTTATTAAACCTCCAAATAGTTGTCTTTTATAACGAGAAAAAGTCATTAATTATGATTAGTATATGAATATTTTTTCTCATAATTTGAATTTATAAACTCGGCCCGATCTCCCCCAAGTTTGTGTTTCATGGGTGAAATATGATAGAAACTCGTCAGTTCCTCCATTTTCAAAGGTAGAATTCTTCATTTTAGGTTATATGCCTATTGATTTGGAAATCAGTGTACCTAGGTTCGAATTTTGTCAAGACAAGCTAAAAACTTTAGTTTGTGAGGACTTGAAACACAATAGTTGTTAGGCTTGTCAAGGTGGAATTGACTTAAACCTTCTTAAATTTAAGTCAGATCAGATCGTTAAATCAAAATTACTTTCTAATAGTTATACTTTAATTGGGTATTTATTGTTAGAATTTGTGTTTGTCTAATTTGTTAGGTTGTTATTGTTTATGAATGTGATTTGGACACCTTCTTGCTTTTTTAAGCTAACTTTTTGGGATGAGGACAATTTTACAATACTCACCAGAAGTCTAGAATAGTAATCAAATAATATATATATATATATATATATAATTTAGATATTAGATATTATATAATGATCTAAAAATCAAAGAAAATATATAAAAAAATTATTTAGATATTTATATAGTGATATTCATATGATATTCAAAAATGTAAAATATTTACAAATCTGATCATTTGCAACCGTCAATCCTAGAATTTGGACTCTGACTCTTAATTGAGAAAAGGGCTTTGGAAAGTTACATTGAGAGAGAAATAGAAAAACTAATATAATAAAACAATAAATACAAAATAAATGGACCCAAACGTGGGCCTAGTCTCAAACGGCCAATCAGGTCTTAGACTGACAACTTTGGATTCCAAAATTTTGTGGTGGCGCTTTGTCAAGTGGACAACGACTTGTCATCTTAAGTTGGGCCTGACCGAACTGTGTACTTCTTGCAGGCCTGATCTATGGGCTTTTTAACTACATTACATGGAAGGCCCTTTCCTTTCATCCTAGGTTTATCTGCTGTGAAATATTCGTTGTAATAATCTGCTTGTCACCTAGCAATTAATACCCTTTGCTCTGAGAATATATCTACTCCAGTTCTTGGTATAGAATTTCAGGTGAGGTTTTTTTTTAATTTTTCATTTTTTTGGGGGTTGTTTTGTCATTCAGTAGAATTAATAAGATTCTGATATGGGACAGAAAATGTGATGATTATGTCTGTGATTTGAAAGATGTTTTGGGGTTTTGTTTTGTTTTGTATTGTTTTTCAGGACAGGAATCAAAAGGTAATTTAGAATGATGCATGGATGTGCATTGGGCACTTTTGAACAAGACAACGAATGCTCAATAACAAAAACGCTTTTTTGCCTTTGTTAGAAAAAAGGTCATTTCGGAATTTCCCAATTAGAATGTGCATGGTTAGGTAACATGATGATCGAACCGAACCGAAATTTGAACTTTTGAGTGTTTGAGTTTGACTCGTTTATTATCGAATCGAACTCGAGCCTGAATTTATCGAACATATCGATGGCTCACGAACTTTATCGAGCTTAATCGAGCCTAAAACGAGCTTAGTAAATATTAATTATAAATTAAATTATTCTTCAATTTTATTACAAAAATAAAATTATATATATCTAAAACGCTTAATATATATTAATTAAAACTTATAATTTTATTCAAACAAATAAATTTATTAAAATATTTTTATATTATCATAAGTAAAAATATTAAAAATTAAAATTAAAATCAAATTCTTAGTTTAATTTATACGAGCTTACTATCGAGCCTATTCACGAGCTTACTACCGAGCTTGTTCACGAGCTAACGAGCGAATATATCTAAGTTTGAGTTTGGCTCGTTTATTTTAACGAGCCTCATTAAACGAACTCGAGCGAGCTTTTTCCGAATCGAGGCTTTGAATAGCTCACACGGCGAAATTGGTTCATTTGCATTTTATGCATGGTGGAGTTTATAAAATGCCAGAGTATTGATATTTTTGTAATTCAAATGACTAAAATCAAATTAGGTAGTTAAAATATGAATAAGAATATGATCTTATTTTAAAAATAAGTTGAGATTCCCTACTTTTTAAAAAACAGTTGTGAACTCCTAATATCTTATTTTGAGAGCTTATAAGATATTTTTCAAAACAAAAAATATTATCAAACACATTTAAAGATCTTATAAGCTCTCAAACATCTTAGAGCATCACCAATGGATATTCTTCAACATGTTAATAACAATTATTTTGTTCTACCATTGGCGAGTGTTATTGTAGAAACATTCTTTCAATTTGTTACAAATTTGTATCATCTAAGAACGCAAATAATAATAATAAAAAATTTGTTGCCCTCGCATAATAAAGATGTGTGTAAATTAAGTGGAGCCCATAGATAATGAGTGTGGTTTTTCTTTGAATGGGAAAATATGTTGTTAGAGAAATATGTTACTAAAATGAGGATGATGTGGCAATGCGGCCCACAAATAACATGTGTTAGGAACATCTCCATTTTATAAGATATTTTGAAAAGCATAAGTTGATCAAACATCATCTGAATCTCTTATTTTCTACTTGTTTTATCGTGCGTTTCAATACACGGGATGAATGTTACGTGACGATCAATGGTGGATACGGGGTTGGACCAACCTGGGCCTGGCCTAGCCGTTTTTAAAAAAAAAAATATTAGCGAGAATTTAAAAAAAAAAAAATTAGTTATAATTTGTATTATTTTTCTTGGATTTTGTATCCGATCCACCCCATTTTTAGTATCGGCCCACCGCTAAAAAGTGTCCTAACTCCGCCTTTGTGTACAGTAATGATTCACGTGGTGAATTAAAATATCATATAATAATAACACAGTAGATAATAGGAGATCACGTACGATTGGAAGAAGAATTGGGTATTACCTTTGAAATCAATGTTCAATGGGATTTCCCAATTTTCCCTACTTGGAGCTCGTTAATAACTAGACCTAGAAGTCATACAAATTAACTCTTAAACCTTAATAGAGGTATGCGGTTGACTATAGACTTCATTGTGTGTGATGTAGAATATTTGTAATTTAACATTTCATAATCAAGGGGCAAAAATACCCCTCTTCGCACAAAAATGGACCTTACATGCAAACTTTTTTATGGATCTGACCTGATCTCTATTATCTATTTCAGAAAAGAAGGCACAATTCTTGACAAGAAGTGATAAGGTATCGAGACAGCTTTCAGCCTCAATCCTCAAGAAGCGATTCTTTTCTAAAAGATATCAATGAGATCTTGAGACTTTCGGCCTCAAGAACACACTCTACACTACTAGTCAACTTGGTGCGATATGTCGTCAAGGCTTGTCAATGCGGTTTAATTACATTTTGGAATGATTTACAGGCTATTGTCTCAAGCCCCAAAGTGTTGGAATTTTCAATTCCATCTTTTGAAAGAATTATAAGCACGGATATTTACCAAAAGTTTTGTAGTAAGGATGTGATTGCAAATGCGCACTACTGAAAAAAAAACAATCAAATTTCAACAAAAATTCCAACGAAGTAGAAAATAGTTGGAATTTTTACAATTCCAACGGAAATTCCAATGCTACATTATATCGTTGGAAAATTCAATGAAAATTCAACGCTAAAGAAAAACCGTTGGTATAAGTTGTTGGAATTTCCGTTGGAATTTAAAATTCCAACGGAAATTCCAATATCACAACAAACCGTTGGAAAATTCCAACAATAATTCCAACGATAATAAAATCGTTGGAATAAACCATTGGAAATCTTTGTTGGGATTTTAAAAATTCCAATAGTAATTCCATCGCTAAAACATATCATTGAAAAATTCCAACAAAAATTCCAACGGTAATCAAAATATTGGAATTAATGGTTGGAATTTCCGTTGGAGTTTTAAAATTCCAACGGAAATTCCAATGGTACAACAAGTTATTGGAAAATTTCCGTTGGAAACTCCAATCTTGTTGGAAAATTTTAATAGGGGTTAAAAGATTTGATAGTGTTATCCATATCAATAAAATGTATCTTCTTCTACAGAGTCAATCATATTAAAACTACATAGTTAAGTGTGCTTGACTTGGGACAAATTGATGATGGGTGACCTAATGAGAAGTTAAATATATTAGACAATGAGATAAAATGATTGAATATTCCAATAGATATATACCATAGATTAAATTCCAATGGCATAACTCGTTGGAATAACCGTTGGATTTTTTCCAAAGAATTATATATATTCCAATGGTTTAACTATGTTGGAAAATATGTTGGAGTTTTTCCAACATTGTATATTCTAATGGATAAATACCGTTGAAAATACCGTTGGAATATTTATCCATTGGGATTTCCATTGGAATTTTGCCATTCCAACGACCATTTTACCAACGATGCATTTATTGTTGGAATCGATAATTCCAACGGTAATTGGCCAAATTCAACAGATTTTTCCGTTGGAATTTCCTTGTTTTCTTGTAGTGGTGGTCACATTCACAATCACATGCGGCGAATTTTGAAAACAATAAAGAGACACGAAATAAAAATTGTCTACAAACCAACAAGTTTGTAGGCGTGCCAATATGGCAAAACTTTCCACTAGTAAAAAACTGTTTGATTAAGTATACAAAAATACTCAAATCCAACTAGTAGAAACTCAACGAAAAATTCTATCTAGAGTATATCGATCTATGTAATTCAACTCATCCAACAATAGACATGCGTGGACTTCGTTAATCACAATACTAAAAACAATGGATGGAAAACCTAACAAACACAAGCTGCAAGGTGAATGTTATCTCGGATGTAGTCACATTCGAGATCACATCCGAGCGTGAGACTCCTTGTGCTTGTATGACTCTTAACTCTCTCAAGACTCTTGTATCTTTGGTATAATTCTTGTGTCTCGATTATGGGCGTCCTCTTCCCTTTATATAGCCGTCCAAACCATTCAAGAGACCTAATACACAAGGAAAGAAGATATATACAAATATATGACAAGTAAATCACTTATGTTAGGAACAAGATTACTATCCACGAATCCTAATATATCAATACCATATCAATATGATTTCTTCCCTTATCTAAAAGTCCTAATTATATCATAAGTCAGAAAGGCAAAACAAATCAAAAAACCAATCTTTATATTTTAGGAAATTATTTTAGGAGATTACAAATAAAATCGCCCTAACAATCTCCCCCTTTTTGCCTTTACGGGCCAGAACACATATCAAGCACAAATCAAGCAAACTCCCCTAAGTGTAACAAATCCCCACAAATATCATCTGAGTAAAAATACTGAAACAGATGCGGTCACATTCCAGGTCATATTTATAACTGCAGCAATAGTTAACAAACGAGAGTTTATCAAGTTATCAACAAACAAAACAAGTAAACCTGCGAAGAAGAGTAGTCTTAGTACATCCCCGATCAAATATTATAAAGTTCATCGGTAGACACACATTCGTGTCCATTTGTCTTTCAAAATCAAACTGAAGGCCTTCATTGCCTTCATTACGTCGATAACGGTGTATCGGCAGCATCTTGAGTTGCATTATCTTGAATTGGAGCATCGATCATGGGTGTCTCGGTTGGCATAACTCCCCGCTTGAGTAGTGCTTGGTCAGTTTCTTGTATTCTCTCCCCTTTTTAATATGTTCCAATTGAGACCCAGGAGAAGCGAGTGTAGTGAGCAATATGTTGCTCAACAAAGCGGTGAACACGTAAGCGATGAAAAGGAGTACAGAGGGAATGTTAGAGAAATTGGGAGAGGGAATGTGGCCAACATCCGGAACCACATCCGGGGCCACATCCTGGGGAGAACCCTGGGGCGGAGTGTAACGACATCTAGAGAAGCGGCGAGAGGTCGGAGTCGTAGGAGCGGTGGAGCATCTCTAAGATAGACGATAGGCGGATAAACAATGTGATTTTGAGGACTGGCGAGAGGTCGAGACACATGAAAGACCCCAAGTTGATTGGTGAAGTGATCACCTGCTTCGGCTCAAATCCTTGTGATACCAGGATTTTATAGATGAGGCCGGGAATGGTAGGGACCAAATTTTCGATTCTCGGTAGCAAAGAACGTGATCTCCTCGAATGCCGCTTCCCAAAGTTGAGCGGAAGGCCCTTCCCAATTTGATATAGAACTTCGAGCATGTATCCTTGTGACTATGGAGTTATTTTTCGAGGAGACCAGTTTGCACAACATATCTTGTGCAAAAACCCGAAGGGCGTAAGACGGGAGGAGACAAGCTTTTTGGGATGGGTGTTGGCTTTTTCGAGGAGACCGGTTTGCACAACATATCTTGTGCAAAAACCCATCGAAATCCTCATCACTTGAGTCATCGAACTCGAGAACTTGACTTTCCGCAATGGGGTGTTGGCTTAGATGTGGTCACATCCTTGGCCACACCTTTGCCTTCTTACCTTTTCAACCATTTGTGCCAAAGGCACATCATCATCACTATCTTGTGACACGGGTTGCACGCGTTCTCAGGGTTAAACAACAAACTGGTTCACATTGTCCTCGGAATCACTAAAAGGACAAAAGGAATAGGCAAATCATCTCCCCCTGTCTTGAAGTACCCTCAACAACGGTCTTTTGCTTTTTGGAGAAATTTCGGGGTGGAGTCGGAATCTTGAAGTCCTCCGGAGAGTAACCACGAAGCCTTTTCGAACGGCGCACATTAGGGTTTCCCAAAGGGCCATGAAGCTATTTAATGACCTCGAGAATCTGGAGGATTGTCGACGTCAATTTCATTTTCTTTCTCACCGGAAGAACAGAGGCAAGAGCCTCGTCTTGAAAAGGCTGGATGATAAGCGATGGGAGTGGAACTTGGAGGGGATGAGTACGTAGGGAGAGAAGATTCCAAACCTGGTTCCTTGGTTGGAACAGTGGGAGATGTAGTCCCGGATGCGGGGGACATCTTCGGCTCACATGCGGGGGCATCTTGAACAGGGGCGGGTGCGAGAGATTTTTGGCGATGGAGGAGCGATGGGCTCTCACGATTACCTGCGTGGGAGTGGAGGAGGGTGTTGTAACGGTCTCTGGTGGTAAAGGACTCTTCTTGATCGGAGAAGAAGGCAGATTCTGGGGACGGAGATGCGATGTCGGTGGGTTTCCATCTCGGCGACAAAGACTCTGCAATGATTGCTTCCATGGATTTCTCATACTTTGGACTTTCGAATTGTGTGAGGAAGATGATGATTTTTTTTGCCAAACAAATTCTTGATTGAGGAAACAAACCTTGCCATGGTGAGGAAGAAAGCCTTGGAACCTAAAAAACAATCCAACCACACAAAAACTTGAAAGACGTGAGAGAGGGTGAGGTGATATGCACTAAATTGCCTGCAAATAAATAGTGATTCAAATAGAGTCATAATCGTCGTGCGTAAATCAAGATACAAAAAGGGAGAGTTTTAATTGGGAAAGAATTCCTCATGGTAAAAATCAAAAATAAGGAAAGAATCGGGATCCCATTAATCTCAAACTCGGTTCACAAAGTGTCAAATTATGTCAACTTGTGATAAAATAAAAAGATTTACCTTGATCCTCCAAATCGGTTCAACCCACAAAATAAATCCATCAAGATTTTCAAGATTTGGGAAGAAAAATATCACCCTCGGTTATATATGGAAACCAAATCTCGGAAAAAGAATCCAAAATCACCGAACATGCAAAACCTAATATGCCTAATGCAAAAAAATTAAAAAAAAATCACACGCACGAGGTGAAAGTCTTTGCGGCAATGGATGTAGGTAGTCTTGGCAATGGGGCGAGTCGGGCGGCTGGCCCAAGTCCATCGGGCGATCCATAAAATCGGTCGAGGCCATGAACTTTACGAATGACCTCAAAATCGAGGAGGATTGTCGGCGTCAATTTCATTTTCTTTCTCACCGGGAAGAACGAGAGGCAAGAGACTCGTCTTGAAAAGGAATCGGATGATAGCGAGGAGTGGAACTTGGAGGGGATGAGTGCGTAGGGAGAGAAGATTCCAAACCTGGTTCCTTGGTTGGAACAAGCAGTGGGGATGTAGTCCCGGATGCGGGGACATCTTCGAGCTCACATGCGGGGCATCTTGAGCAGGTCGGGTGCGAGATTTTTGGCGATGGAGGAGCGATGGGCTCTACGATTACCTGCGTGGGAGTGGAGGAGGGTGTTGTAACGGTCTCTGGTGGTAAAGGACTCTTCTTGATCGGAGAAGAAGACACATTCGTGCAGGCGACGGAGATGCGGTGTCGGATGGGTTTCCATCTCTGACAAGACCTACAACAAGATTTGATTCCATGGATTTCTCATACTTTGGACTTTGAGAATTGTGTGAGGAAGATGATGATTTCTTGGGGCGCCAAACAAATTCTTGATTGAGGAAACAAACCTTGCCATGGTGAGGAAGAAAGCCTTGGAACCTAAAAAACAATCCAACCACACAAAAACTTGAAAGACGTGAGAGACGGTGAGGTGATATGCACTTAATTGCCTGCAAATAAATAGTGATTCAAATAGAGTCATAATCAGTGCGTAAATCAAGATACAAAAAGGAGAGTTTTAATTGGGAAAGAATTCCTCATGGTAAAAATCAAAAATAAGGAAAGAATCGGGATCCCATTAATCTTAAACTCGGTTCACAAAGTGTCCAAATTATGTCAACTTGTGATAAAATAAAAAGATTTACCCCGATCCTCCAAATCGGTTCAACCCACAAAATAAATCCATCAAGATTTTCAAGATTTGGGAAGAGAAAATATCACCCTTAGATTATATATGGAAACCAAATCTCGAAAAGAATCCAAAATCACCAGGACATGCAAAACCTAATATGCCTAATGCAAAAAAATAAAAAAATCACACGCACGAGGTGAAAGTCTTTGTGCGGAATGGATGTAGGTAGTCTTGGCAATGGGGCCAGGGTCGGGCGGCCTGGCCCAAGCCCATCGGGCGATGCATAAATCGGGTCGGGCCATGAATCGCGAATGACCTCAAAATCGGAGGATTGTCGGCGTCAATTTCATTTTCTTTCTCATCGGGAAGAACAGAGAGGCAAAAGCCTCGTCTTTGAAAAAGGAACCGGATGATAGCGGTAGGGAGTGGAACTTGGAGGGGATGAGTGCGTAGGGAGAGAAGATTCCAAACCTGGTTCCTTGGTTGGAACAGTGGGGATGTAGTCCCGGATGCGAGGGACATCTTGAGGCTCACATGCGGGGCATCTTGAACAGGTCGGGTGCGAGAGATTTTTGGCGATGGAGGAGCGATGGGCTCTATGATTACCTCGTGGGAGTGGAGGAGGGTGTTGTAACGGTCTCTGGTGGTAAAGGACTCTTCTTGATCGGAGAAGAAGACGATTAAAGGGCGACGGAGATGCGATGTCGAGATGGGTTTCCATCTCCGGACAAAGACTCGCACAAAGATCTTCTTCCATGGATTTCTCATACTTTGGACTTTGAATTGTGTGAGGAAGATGATGATTTACCAGGGTTGCCAAACAAATTCTTGATTGAGGAAACAAACCTTGCCATGGTGAGGAAGAAAGCCTTGGAACCTAAAAAACAATCCAACCACACAAAAACTTGAAAGACGTGAGAGAGGGTGAGGTGATATGCACTTAATTGCTGCAAATAAATAGTGATTCAAATAGAGTCAGAATCAGGTACGTAAATCAAGATACAAAAAGGGAGAGTTTTAATTGGGAAAGAATTCCTCATGGTAAAAATCAAAAATAAGGAAAGAATCGGGATCCCAATTAATCTCAAACTCGGTTCACAAAGTGTCCAAATTATGTCAACTTGTGATAAAATAAAAAGATTTACCCCGATCCTCCAAATCGGTTCAACCCACAAAATAAATCCATCAAGATTTTCAAGATTTGGGAAGAGAAAAATATCACCCTCAGATTATATATGGAAACCAAATCTCGGCAAAGAATCCAAAATCACCAGGACATGCAAAACCTAATATGCCTAATGCAAAAAAAAAAAAAAAAAAATCACACGCACGAGGTGAAAGTCTTTGCGAATGGATGTAGGTAGTTAAAAAATGGGGCCGGGTCGGGCGGCCGCCCCAAGCCCATCGGGCGATTGCATAAAATCGGGTCGGGCCATGAACTGCATGCGAATGACCTCAAAATGCGGAGGATTGTCGACGTCAATTTCATTTTCTTTCTCACCGGAAGAACAGGCAAGAGCCTCGTCTTGAAAAAACTGGGATGATAAGCGGAGGAGTGGAACTTGGAGGATGAGTGCGTAGGGAGAGAAGATTCCAAACCTGGTTCCTTGGTTGGAACAGTGGGGATGTAGTCCCGGATGCGAGGGGACATCTTCGAGGCTCACATGCGGGGGCATCTTGAGCAGGGGTGGTCGGGTGCGGAGATTTTTGGCGATGGAGGAGCGATGGGCTCTACGATTACCTCTGTGGGAGTGGAGGAGGGTGTTGTAACGGTCTCTGGTGGTAAAGGACTCTTCTTGATCGGAGAAGAAGATGCAGATTAAGGACGGAGATGCGGTGATCGGATGGGTTTCCATCTCTGACAAAGACCTACAACAAGATCTTGCTTCCATGGATTTCTCATACTTTGGACTTTCGAGTGTGTGTGAGGAAGATGATGATTTCTTGGGGCTGCCAAACAAATTCTTGATTGAGGAAACAAACCTTGCCATGGTGAGGAAGAAAGCCTTGGAACCTAAAAACAATCCAACCACACAAAAACTTGAAAGACGTGAGAGAGGGTGAGGTGATATGCACTTAATTGCTGCAAAAATAAATAGTGATTCAAATAGAGTCATAATCGTGCGTAAATCAAGATACAAAAAGGAGAGTTTTAATTGGGAAAGAATTCCTCATGGTAAAAATCAAAAATAAGGAAAGAATCGGGATCCCAATTAATCTCAAACTCGGTTCACAATGTGTCCAAATTATGTCAACTTGTGATAAAATAAAAAGATTTACCCCGATCCTCCAAATCGGTTCAACCCAAAAAATAAATCCATCAAGATTTTCAAGATTTGGGAAGAGAACAATATCACCCTCGGATTATATATGGAAACCAAATCTCGGCAAAAGAATCCAAAATCACCAGGACATACAAAACCTAATATGCCTAATGCAAAAAAAATAAAAAAATCACATGCACGAGGTGAAAGTCTTTGCGGCAATGGATGTAGGTAGTCTTTGGCAATGGGACGGGTCGGGGCGCCCCCCAAGCCCATCGGGCCGTGCATAAAATCGGGTCGGGCCATGAATCGCGAATGACCTCAAAATCGGAGGATTGTCGGCGTCAATTTCATTTTCTTTATCAAGGAAGAAACAGAGGCAAGAGCCTCGTCTTGAAAAGGAATCGATGATGATAGCGGTAGGAGTGGAACTTGGAGGGGATGAGTGCGTAGGGAGAGAAGATTCCAAACCTGGTTCCTTGGTTGGAACAAGTGGGGATGTAGTCCCGGATGCGGGGACATCTTCGAGGCTCACATGCGGGGGCATCTTGAACGGGTCGGTGCGAGATTTTTGGCGATGGAGGAGCGATGGGCTCTCACGATTACCTCTGTGGGAGTGGAGGAGGGTGTTGTAACGGTCTCACGGTGGTAAAGGACTCTTCTTGATCGGAGAAGAAGACGGTCAGGCGACAGAGATGCGATGTCGAGATGGGTTTCCATCTCTGACAAAGACCGCACAAAAGATTTGCTTCCATGGATTTCTCATACTTTGGACTTTGAGTTGTGTGAGGAAGATGATGATTTATTGGGGCTGCCAAACAAATTCTTGATTGAGAAACAAACCTTGCCATGGTGAGGAAGAAAGCCTTGGAACCTAAAAACAATCCAACCACACAAAAACTTGAAAGACGTGAGAAAGGGTGAGGTGATATGCACTTAATTGCCTGCAAATAAATAGTGATTCAAATAGAGTCATAATCGTGCACGTAAATCAAGATACAAAAAGGAGAGTTTTAATTGGGAAAGAATTCCTCATGGTAAAAATCAAAAATAAGGAAAGAATCGGGATCCCAATTAATCTCAAACTCGGTTCACAAAGTGTCCAAATTATGTCAACTTGTGATAAAATAAAAAGATTTACCCTGATCCTCCAAATCGGTTCAACCCACAAAATAAATCCATCAAGATTTTCAAGATTTGGGAAGAGAAAAATATCACCCTCGTTATATATGGAAACCAAATCTCGGCAAAGAATCCAAAATCACGAACATGCAAAACCTAATATGCCTAATGCAAAAAAATAAAAATAAAATCACACGCACGAGGTGAAAGTCTTTGCGGCAATGGATGTAGGTAGTCTTGGCAATGGGGCCAGGTCGGGCCCGGCTGGCCCCAAGTCCATCGGGCGATGCATAAAATCGGTCGGGCCATGAACTTTACGAATGACCTCAAAATGCGGAGGATTGTCGACGTCAATTTCATTTTCTTTCTCACCGGAAGAACAGGGCAAGAGCCTCGTCTTGAAAAAGAAACCGGGATGATAGCGGTAGGGAGTGGAACTTGGAGGATGAGTGCGTAGGGAGAGAAGATTCCAAACCTGGTTCCTTGGTTGGAACAGGTGGGGATGTAGTCCCGGATGCGGGGACATCTTGAGGCTCACATGCGGGGGCATCTTGAGCAGGTGGTCGGGTGCGAGAGATTTTTGGCGATGGAGGAGCGATGGGCTCTACGATTACCTCTGTGGGAGTGGAGGAGGGTGTTGTAATGGTCTCTGGTGGTAAAGGACTCTTCTTGATCGGAGAAGAAGACAGTTCGGGGCGACGGAGATGCGATGTCGAGATGGGTTTCCATCTCTGACAAAGACCTACAACAAGATTTTGCTTCCATGGATTTCTTATACTTTGGACTTTCGAGTTGTGTGAGGAAGATGATGATTTCTTGGGGCTGCCAAACAAATTCTTGATTGAGAAACAAACCTTGCCATGGTGAGGAAGAAAGCCTTGGAACCTAAACAACAATCCAACCACACAAAAACTTGAAAGACGTGAGAGAGGGTGAGGTGATATGCACTTAATTGCCGAAAATAAATAGTGATTCAAATAGAGTCATAATCAGTGCGTAAATCAAGATACAAAAAGGAGAGTTTTAATTGGGAAAGAATTCCTCATGGTAAAAATCAAAAATAAGGAAAGAATCGGGATCCCAATTAATCTCAAACTCACGTTCACAAAGTGTCCAAATTATGTCAACTTGTGATAAAATAAAAAGATTTACCCCGATCCTCCAAATCGGTTCAACCCACAAAATAAATCCATCAAGATTTTCAAGATTTGGGAAGAGAAAAATATCACCCTCGGATTATATATGGAAACCAAATCTCGAAAGAAAGAATCCAAAATCACCAGGACATGCAAAACCTAATATGCCTAATGCAAAAAAAAAAAAAAAATCACACGCACGAGGTGAAAGTCTTTTGATGTAGGTAGTCTTTGGCAATGGGGCCGGGTCGGGCCGGGCCGGCCCAAGTCCATCGGGCCAGTGCATAAAATCGGGTCGGGCCGGGCTGGCCCAAGTTCACATCGGGCCTCCATTTCCCTAGCCCAGTCCAGCCCTGTCACGGGCCACGGGCCATCGGGCCAAATAAGCCCAATTTAAAATATTTTAAAAAATAAAAAAATTGATAAATGGTGGCATAAAAGTTTTAGATTGCATTGCAGTCTGTACATTATGGTTGATATTTTACTAAAACATATGACTTTTAATAATGTCCCCCCAGGTGATTGAAATATTTCGGCGTGTTGTGACGAAAGTTTCTTTTTTCTAGGATTATTAACCAAATCGAGAACAAGATCTTGTAAACGTTTAAAGAAAAGATGAAGAACAATTTGAGGAAATCTCCAACCAACAGAGCACATAAGAAATATACTACTGGGTTAATACATTAGTTAAAACATCACTCTTCATTAGGTAAAACATCATTGTACATGAATATGACTATTGGGTTAATACAGAGGTGCGTGAAACAAGACTTAAGGAAAATACCTATAAACAGATATATGTCATATAATTGCATTCTAATTCAAATAAAACCCACAATTCATCAAATAAAATCAACAATTCACATCAACTCATAGCATAATCCCCACCTTGATGGTATCAAATACAAATGACATAAATTGTTTGTAGACCCAAGTACAAAATACAAAGAGAGACACAAATGACAAATCCATAGTATCAAATCATCACTCATCATCTAGAACAATGTTGGAACCTTCTTTGGACAAATGTATCTCCTCCAATTCTTGTGCATCTAGAAGAAAAATAAAATAAAAATGTGAATTATTAATTTACTATTGCAAGTTAAGAGAAAGATAATTAACAACTAAAATTGAATAGAAAATACGATTAAAACGATTATTAATTTATCATTACCGAAAGGTCCAACTTCTTTGAATCCATGCAACCAACTACAGTACAAATGAGAGCTTGCACATTCTCGGGGAGTAAGCAATTTCTATACTTGTGCAAGATACGACCACCAATACGAAAGAGGATTACGAAGCCACAATTGTGATTGGAATGCTTAAAATGTCACAAGCCAGTGCAAGTTGAGAGAATCGATGCTTATTCATTCTCCAATATTCAAGCACATCTATATCGCTCCAACAATGCATCCTTCTTCCAAGTAAATATCAAGTTGAGACTTGCCTTCACTTGAAGTCATTTGCCTCATTTCTTGATGATACTCCTAAAATTTGAACAAGCATATAATATCAAAGGCTAGATTAGAAATTTAGATGTTTGATAAAAAAAAATATATAATAAAAACCAAATATTAAGTAAAGTACTCAAACTTACATCAAGAATGGATGTCATGGATGATGTGCTTGATTTACTTGCATTTGAATGTAGTTGTGACCAACTTTGACAAGGACTCTCTCTTGATGAACTAGGAGGAGATAAGCTTGATGCAAGCCCATTGTGTCTATATTCACCAAAACGCGCTTGTATAAAGCCTCTTTTATCCTATTCACCTTCTCTTGATAATTAAGTGGGTAAAGCCTTTTATAACAAAATTTTAAAAATGCAGCTTTGCCTTTGGGTCAAGAAAACATCCAAGTGCAAGAGTGACACTATACTCATTCAATACTTATCAAATTTGCCCTTCATCCTTATTGACATATCTTTAATCACCTCATCTTCACATGCCAAGTTTTCATTCAATTTCATTTCAATACTTGCAACTTGCATAAAATACAAGTTTGAAGTTGGGTAAGATGATTCGGATACCAAGTTAGTAATGTGATAAAATGGGGCCAAAAAAGCACAAACTCTCTCTGCTCTTTCCCACTCTTCACTAGTTGGGCATAACTTGTAATTTTTATCATGGTAGCTCAAACTAGCGAATGCACGCCGATATTTAATAGCACTTTCAAGCATCATATACGTAGCATTCCATTTAGTTGCCACATCCAACCTCAAGAAACCACCTCCAACATTACTCAAATGGACTTCTTCAATACATATTTGAAATTGTTGCAATCTCCCTTCCGAACCTCTCACATACTTAATATTTTCTCTAATTTTTATAAAGATTTACTGTCAGCCTTCAAACCTTCTTGAACAATAATATTCAAGATATGTGCACAACACCTCACATGAAAATACTCACCTTTACATAACAAACCATTCATCAAATAAAGTCTATCTTTTAAGATTTTTGCATGTTATCATTGGCGAGATGCATTGTCGATGTGATAGAAAATATTTTTGAGCTTATCCCCGATCACTAAGCACTCCAAGTAACTTAGTTGATAATTCTAATCCTTTATGTGGACTTTCCAAGACACAAAATGAAAGCAATTTACTATTTAACTTCCAATTTTCAATCAACATAATGAGCGATCACAGCCATATAACCTTGTGTAGTCACATCACCCATACATCGGTCAAACAAATTCTACCGTGGAAGAGTTGCTAATGCACTCTTTAGCTTTGCCTTTTCACTCAAAAAACACACTTTTACAATCCGCTTTTGCGGTGTTTCTACTAACAGGTTTAAATTCGGGATTCAATATTTTATTCACAGTAAACACCATCATACTCCGCATAGCTAAATGGAAGATCATGATTAATAATACATCTAGACAATGCATCTCGATAAGCTTTACTATCAAATTTCCACTTCTTCAATAATGTAGTTTGGTTATCCAACAAAGAACCCACATCATGAAACCGAGGAGTATTAAAACACTCAAGAAAATGACGCCTTAAATGAGTGGTGTCGGATAAGGATTTACAAGTATATAATTTTAAACAACGCTTGCATTTACATTTCTCAACTCCATTTACCATGCCAATCTTTTCAAAATAGTTCCACACCTCGACTTAGCTTTTTAGCATCTCCATCATCAACATTTTCACTATCCTCCCTAGTACTCTTGTTCTTAGACTTATTAATTGTAGTACTACGACCAATGTATGCGAGAGTACCTAAACTACTCTTAGTTATAGGAGTAGGAGGAGATCCCAACACTTGCAAGTCATCATCCATATCCTCCAAATTTTGATCAAGATCAATATCTATAAATATTCAATGAGAGAAGATAGAAATAATAAATCAATAAATAAATAATAAACAAGAAAATAGCAAACTAATCCTCCAAATAACAAACAAGAAAATGACCACAAGATCAAAAATACTATTTTCCATATAATACGGGGTTTCCTATTGAAGTTTATGAGATGGTCCAAAATGGTGGCCCTGACGGGATGATATCTTTTCTTGCTCGCTTTTGGTTCAATTTTCTTACAAGAATTAGAAAGATCGAAATGGATGATAATATTTGACGCAATAAATAAGGGGTTTCCACATATTCTTCAAAAAAATCCCCAAGAACGAAACCATCTTCTTCAATGGAAAATTAAAAATATAAATCGTCATTGTCACCCTGTATGATTCACAGATTCAGAAACATTTGCAAAATCCAAACACAAGTTCTTATGATTGTTATTTTTAATAAAATGAAAAAAGAAAAGGAAAAAAAAAGCTTACCTGTAGATTCTATCCCAAAGGCGCCTGCAAAGAGAGTGAAGGGGGTGGGCGGAGGTGGTGGAGATGGCGATTTGGTAGGGAACATGTACGGGACTGTGAATCTGTTGGAGAGAGGGTAGGGTTTTTGTTTGAGTTTTTGTTAAAAATAAGAAACGTGAGTCTCCCCTGAATTCTGTAGCCATAGGGTTTATTAATTTTTTATAATTTTTTTAAACAATCGGGCACAGGCCAAACCCAATAAAATTGGGTTTTTGGCCCGAGCCCGTCCTACCCGATGGGCTTATCGGGTCGGGCTTTTTAGGCCCGGATTTTTTCGGGCTTGAAAAAAGAGACCTAGCCCACCCTATTATCGGGTAGGCTGGGCTTTTTTTGCCAACTCTAGATGTAGGTTCAAATGTCGTCCCATTTTGAGTCACACTGTCTAATCGATTCAATGAATCGCAATCCAAAGTCCCGACTTATCGAGAATTTTTGAGTTTTCTTCAATTTTTCTCGAGTCTCATGATGGAGTTAACCAACAGGGAGCTTTCACTCAAATGCCAAAGGTAGCTCTTTTTCAAATGATCATGTCTTTTTTAGACAATGATGCATTTGAAAAGAAATTGGTCACAAGGAATAGCTTCACACAATGGGTTGGTAGCTTTTTCTAGAAGGCCTCCAAGCATGATCAAGACTTTATTCACAACTCGACCCTTTGAAATCATCATTTTTTTTTTTTTTTGAAATGGAAAGATCAACTCACACTAGTTTTCCAAGAGAGACAATATATGTGACTAGTTCGAACCATCAATCCACTTTTTGAGATATGCATGAAAGCTTATAATGCGGGGATGCCTAAAAATCAAAAAGAAATAGAGAAGAAGAATAGAGATGCGGATTTTGGATGTCACAAATGGATGTGATGTGCAATGTTGTGACATCTCGTGTAACATTTCGGAGAACACACAAACCGAGAGACTTCCTTAGATTGGAGAATCTCTCAAAATCCAAAGCCTTGGTGAAGATGTCAACAAGCTGATTTTCGATAGCAATATACTCAATTCGAATTATATTTTTCTCAACTAAATCTCGAATACAAAGGATGTCTAATATCTATGTGTTTAGTACGAGTGTTGGACAGATTTTTTCGAAATATCAATAGCACTCATATTATCACAATAGACAATCGTGTTTCACTTTGCAAACCATAGTCCTCAATCATTTGGTTCATCCATAAAAGTTGAGTGCAACAACCCCAATCGCTACATATTCTCGATTCAACGATCGAAAGAGATACACAATTTTGCTTTTTCTTTGTACCATGAGACCAAATTATTTCCTAAATAAAAACATCCACCAGTTGTACTTTTTCGATCAACAACATCTCCAGCCCATCAGAATCACTAAAACCCACAAGATTAGTGTTAGTGTCTTTAGTGTACCAAATTCCCAAATCGTTTGCCTCCTACGTATCGAATAATACGTTTTAAGGATTTTAAATGAGTTACTTTGGGATCGATTGATTACGAGCACACAGACAAACACTGAACATAATATCAGGACGACTGGCAGTCAAGTACAACAAACTTCCTATCATACTTCTATACAAGGTGTGGTCAACACTTTCAGCCACATCTTCTTTACTCAACTTTTGACTCGACCCCATGGGAGTCTTCAAGTGAGAGGCATTTTCAAGCTCGAATTTTGTCACAAGATTCTTAGCATACTTGCTTTGTGAGATAAAAATTCCTTCCTTTAATTGTTTTATTTGCAAGCCCAGGAAGTAACTTAACTCACCTACCATACTCATTTCAAAAGTGGAGGACATGCAAGCAATGAATTCCTTTAACAATTTATCGAGAGGAGGAACCAAAAACAATGTAAATCGACATAGATTTGAGCAATCATGATGTCGTGGTTTTTCTTTGAATAAACAAGGTTTTATCAACTTCACCACGTTTAAAACCAATTTGAATAAGATACTCGGTTAACCTACCATACCAAGCTTTAGGGGCTTGTTTGAGACATAGAGAGCCTTTTTAAGCTTATACACGTGGTTAGGCTTAAAAGGGTCCTCAAAGCCTTTAGGCTGTTCAACAAAAGCTTCTTCATCTAGAAAATTGCTTAAGAAGGCACTTTTGACATCCATTTGGTGAAGAGTTAAACCCAAATAACATGCAATAGCAAGCAACAAACGTGTGGACTCAATACTACGGACTCTGAAGAAGCGAAGGTTTCATCGAAATCCACCCCTCCACCTGTGTGTACCCTTGAGCAACTAATCGAACTTTGTTGCGAACAATTTTACCAGATTCATCCATTTTATTTTTAAAAATCCATTTTGTCCCAATCACATTAACATCTCCTGGCCTAGGGACTAAAAACCACACATCATTGTCGAAATACACACGATTTTTCTTTCTACCACTCCATTTTGTTGCGGAGTTTTAGGTGCGGAAAATTCATGAGAAATCCCCTTTCTATCACGAAGGACGAGAAGAAGAATTCTCAAATTCTTTACCATGGTCCGATCTAATTCTAGCAATTTAAATTATACAAGTTACAAACTTTTTTATGCCGCTTCTAAAGAAATCAAAAGTTTCAGATTTTTCACGTAGAAAATAATAGTCCACGTATAACGTGAAAAATCATCGACAATCACATAAGAATACTTCCTACCACCCACACTCTCAACCTCTATAGGACCCATGAGATCCATATGAACTAACTCCAGGACATCTAGTGGTGTGGAAATGTGATGTCATTTGGTGCGACATTCTCTTTTGTTTACCCCTTTGACAACTCTCACACACACACCGACACTTTTTATGACATTTAGGCAAACCAATAGCGACTTCAAATTTTACAAGTTCCATTAGCTTTTTATGACTAACGTGACCTAATTTTTGGTGCCACAAATCGGTGTCATTTGTGTGTGACCCGTGACAGAGTTGCTCATTACAATACGATAACGGTTGTCGAAGATCTCAAACCAAAGAAGGATACACTTGTCGCCTTCATCGAACATTTCACAAGAATTTTTATTGAACTTTACATAAAGATCATCATCACATAGTTGACTTATCTTTGATGAGATTAGCATTAAGACCAACTACATGAAACATATTACGAAGTTTGGGTAATCCTTCAACGTTTAGCGTCCCTTTCCCAACAATCTTCCCTTTGGCTCTACCTCCGTAGGTAACATTGCCTCCATTGTAAACTTCATAGTCGCTTAAATACTCCAAGGTACATGTCATATATCGTGAGCATCCACTATCAAAATACCAAGATCCTGCGACGTTAGATCTCAAGGAAGTATAGATAACATGACATTTAACATCGATTTTTGACCCAGGCATGATTTTGAAAAATGATTACGAGGATGTCGTAACATCTGCGATGACATCTGTCGTCCAGACCTTAAATCCGGTTTCAGTTTATAACAGAATGGTTTTATGTGTCCAAGAGTAGGGATGGCAATGGGCGGGGACGGGGCTGGTATTGGACATACCATCCCCATCCCAGAATCTCATCCCAAATACTATCCCCGTACCATTCCCCATTTTATGCATTTGGGACGGGGATGGGGAATCTCTATTCGGGGATCGGGGTCCCCGGGGGAACCGGTTCCCCATTTGTAATTTTTAATAAAATAAATTATAAAATAAATTTCTTAAAATAATTAACATAAATAAAAAAATTATAAAACAATACATAAAAGAATTAATGGGAACAATGAAAATTATAAATACTTAAGAGTTTAGTCTTTAAATTTAATAAAATAAATATTATAACTAGAATTAATATAATAATAAATAGGGATAATTACAAAAAGTACCCCTAAGGTTTGCCCTAATTACAAAAATACCCACTAACTTTTAAAATTACAAAAATACCCCTGAAGTTTGATTCGATGTTAAAATTAAGGGGTAAACTCAGTAACATTTTTGTAAGTATGAGGGGAATTTTGAAATATTTTTTTTTATGAAGGGGGTAAATGTTAGACAAAATAGAACCTCAAGGGTATTTTTGTAATTTTGAAAGTTAACTGGGTTTTTTTTTTTGTAGTTAGGTTAAACCTCGAAAGTACTTTTTGTAATTAACCCTAATAATTAAATAAAATATATATGTATCGGGAATGGGGATGGGGACGGAGAATCCCCATTTTATCAAAACGGGGATGGGGATGGGGATGGGAATATAAATACCATCCCCGTTCCATCCCGGTTCTAAAGAATCGGGAATCACCATCCCCGTCCCATCCCCGAATTAATCGGGATTCCCATCCCATATTGCTCGGGTACCAACGGGATGGTTCCTCATGAGATTTTGTCATCCCTATCCGGGGAGCATGACAATAATGACAGATAAAGTGTCGTTTCCGTGGTTTAGACTTACGGGAAAAAATCCTTTTATTGTTGGAGGAATCGAGGATTCTCATTGTTCTTTTGCTTTCACAAAAATCGAGTTTTATAACTAAGGTCGAGTCTTATCATCACTACCCATGGAAAGAATATCATCCAGATTTTGCTTTCCCAATTAAACTTTTTCATGCTTTCAAGAAACTCTTCAAGTTTAGACTTTACCTTTTCGAACTCAAGTTTTTTTCTTTGTAAGAGAGGCCTCCAACCTGTAACCACTTCTCTTTGATCATCATTCTCCTTCATGAGTTGATCATTCTCCTTTTTCAAGATCATCTTGTTCACTTTAATCCTTTTCACCAAATCCTTATAAAGGTTTGCGTATGTGTCCTCCAGACTTTCATCATCAGATTCATCATCCTGTTCAACATCATCAGGAACAGAGGTAGAATTGAAACAAAAAAGGTTAGAGACAGATAAGAGATCATGTTCATCAGATGTGACCTCGGATGTGATCGGTGAAGATGTGATCACATCACGGGCCACACCTCCGCGACACCTCGAAGGATTTATTTCGAGAGACTTTCGATCTTTCACCAAGGTGGTCAGAACCTTGGTTTCTTCCTGTTCATTCTTCTCACTGTCTGATTCGTTATCACTCAAGGTCACAGTCAGGCTCATTCCCTTTTTCATAAGAGTATTAGCACATTGGGCAATAGTGACCATACCCAATACATGCCCAACACCTAATGGAGTCCGGAGGTTTTGTGTCGACTTGTTCGATTTATCACCGAAAAATGTTCTTGACTTTTATCAAAGGTGTGTTTTTGAGGAAACTTGCTTGACTCGGACTTAAAAGGCTTGGTGAAATTTTGAGACTTTTTCCGACTTTGAGCTTAAGAATCTTATCAAACTTTTTCGAGTACATGGCCATAGAATCATCTCCTAGATCGATTTTTCGATCTCATTGGTAAGGTCAAAGAAAATCATTGGTAACTTGGGACTCAAGTTGAAAAGGAGACTCAATTTGAAAAGCAACTTTATGACCCAAACTCTCCATCCGTTGAGCCATGTTCATCTCATAGGTTTGAAGAATGTCGTGAAATAAGTCTTTCGAGACTTAAAGTGGACACATCATGGGCTTCTTATATGGATGAAACTTTGATATTATACCTAATGGGAAGAGATCTCAACATTTTGCTCACAAGATTCTCATTTGAGATGGGTTCACCTAGGGCTTGAGCTTCATTGGCAATATCACACACTTTGGCATTGTAAGTGGTGATATTCTCATCCTCACGCATTCTCGGGTTTTCAAACCTATTGGTGAGCAACCTAAGTTTGGTTTTTCACAACTCGCGAGATCCCTCACAATGACTTTGCGAGTATCTCATGCATCTTTGGCCACATAAAATTAGCAATGATTTTGAACATATTTTGATCCACGACCAAAGATTGCCATCAAAGCCTTAGAATTGTAATTGGACAAAATTAATTCATCATTAGTCCAATCAATTTCTCCTTTGTCCTTGTAGTCACCATCCATATCGATGAGTTTTGGAGGTGACCACCTGGTAAGGATTGTACGCCAGGCCCTTTCATCAATTGATTTGATGTAGGCCCGAACTTTGACTTTCCAAATAGAATAATTGGATTCATCGAGAATGGGGGACGAAAAGTGGGGTTATTTTGAGTATCCATGCTAACAAACACTCGGGATCAACACTTAGTGTCGTCAAGTGTAAGCTCTAGATGCCAATTGAAAGAATTACAAGATATAGATATTTACCAAAAGTTTTGCGAGTAAGGATGTGATTGCGGATGTGGTCACATTCACAATCACATGCAATGAATTTTGAAAACAATAAAGAGACACACGAAATAAAAATTATCTACAAGCCAACAAGCTCGTAGACGTGCGAATATGGCAAAATTTTCCAATAGTAAAAAACTGTTTGATTCCGTATACAAAAATACTCAAATCCAACTAGTATAAACTCAACGAAAAACTCCTATCTAGAGTATATCCGGTCTATGTAATTCAACTCATCCAACAATAGACATGTGTGGACTTCGTTAATCACAATACTAAAAACAATGGATGGAAAACCTAACAAACACAACTACAAGGTGAATGTTATCTCGGATGTAGTCACATTCGAGATCACATCCGGGCAAACGAGACCCTTGTGCTTGTATGACTCTTAACTCTCTCAAGACTCTTGTATCTCTCGGTATATTTCTTGTGTACCGATTATGGACGTCCTCTTCCCTTTATATAGCCGTCCAAACCCTTCAAAAGACATAATACACAAGGAAAGAAGATATATACAAATATATGACAAGTAAATCACTTATGTTAGGAAACAAGATAACTATCCAAGAATCCTAATATATCAATACCATATCAATATGATTTCTTCCCTTATCTAAAAAGTCATAATTACATCATAAGTCTAGAAAGGCAAAACAAATCAAAAACCAATCTTTATATTTTAGGAAATTATTTTAGGCGATCACAAATAAAATCTCCCTAACACATACGTTTTTTTCTTTGGAATAAATTGATTTTACTGTTGTGTGTTTTACGTTTCTTAGACTTATTCCATATATCGGATTGTATATTAGGAAAGATTCGATTGGATATTGTTTAGGAAAGAATTTGACTGTAACTTGGATTCTAGGAAATCGATATCTCAAGAATATCTAGATTAGGATATATTTTCTCTCATCTTTATTTCGTAGTTTATAGAATTCAGTCTTAAGTAATAAGGTATATAAGGACTCTTCTAGATTCTACCTTAAGTGATGGTCTTGTAGATGATACACCAGATGTACATATACCTGGTAAGCGGATGAATAACAAGTGTTCCACTACTTATAAGATTAAACACTTGTCATTCATATAAATAATGGGACTTGTGTCATTATTCCATCAACCAAGTATAGTACACCGGTGTAGCATGGATAATACCCCCTAAGTGATATACTAATTCCTTGTTTGTAGATATATATTTTTTTTATTTTTGTGTAGGACTCAAGAACCTCCTTGGAGGAGAGGCTGGATGTTCACAATTCAATATACAAGAATTGAGAGCGAGTCGAGAGCAAAAGTCGAGAATTCGAGTTTGAAGTCTGCGTAGATTCAGATGTCAATACAGATGCTGTTAGATATACATATAACAACATCTGAAGTCTGAGTTCATTTTAACTTGTATTTTTCGTCCATATTATTTTCATAGATCATAGATCATAGATCGATAGAATTATACACTTTGTTGTTTTGGGTGAGTCAAAGTTGATATTCATTGATCTACTCATATTGAGGAGTTTTAGTAATTTTGTTAGTTGATGCAAGAGAGTTTGAGATAGAGTTGTAAAAGATATTTTACTAGTGAAGTATTTTTGGTATGTTGCCACGTTCTACGAGTTATTTAACTCGTAAACAATTTTTTATCTTGGTGTGTTTTTTTCTATTTCCAATGCATGTTAATACAAGTGTTATTAACATATGTAATAACGCATTGACTCTGCACACAATTTGTGGGTTATTTATGAACATATGTGTCGTGCACAAGGGCGTAGATAGGGGGCACTCCGCCCCCATTTTTTTTTTAAATAAAAAGATTTAATTATAATTTATATGATTTTCGTGTATTGACCTACCCGATTTCATGTATCAGTTCACCCCATTTGTTTTCTTAGCTCCGCCCTTGGCCGTGCAAAACTTTCACAGAGTTTTCCAATGTGCACTTAAAGAGTAGTGGTTGTCGTTATTTTTATGAAAATGGGGGGTCCACAAGATATTAACAAATGTATACTCTCGTCTCGTGCATGATTATGGGAACACATAACACATGAACATCAAGTGTAAGTATTTGATATAAAAGAATACGTAAAGTTTTTTGTAATGAAGAACAACCTTTTTAACCCCACTCAAACTCATCTAACTTAATCATTGAAGGTTTAACTTGTGCTTTGACCTCAAGTTTATTATATTTACAAAGAACTAGATGAGACCCTGCAATGCACTGGTGCCTCTCTTTTAATTCGACATGTGTATTTTCTTGATAGTTTTATTA
This sequence comes from Rehmannia glutinosa, assembly GCA_016081115.2. Lineage (NCBI taxonomy): Eukaryota > Viridiplantae > Streptophyta > Magnoliopsida > Lamiales > Orobanchaceae > Rehmannia > Rehmannia glutinosa. The sequence continues at coordinate 10,005 of JABTTQ020001692.1, read as the reverse complement.
ATTTTATTTTCCGACTTTTTAATAATTTTAAAATAGCATCGACAATATATCGAAAATATTATTTAATATTTTTTTATTGATGAAGTCAAAAAGAGAAAATATCATACTTCAAAATCATGAAAAATACATTCAAGATTGTATTTTGGTTCGATCTTCAAAGTCGTTTTTTTTCATAAAACTACACAAGGCGCAACTTCATCGCCCATTGCATTTTAGTCATTGTTCGAGATCCTTAATAAGAATAAAGACGATGCCCCACTTTTTTTCAAGATGTAGTATTATTTCGGATACATTTATCTTTGAAAGCTATTTGTATATGTAAATTAAGATGCAACTGAAATAAGCATTTTTTTGTTGAATGTAATCAACTTAAATATAATTCTATATAATTAGGATGAAATTGGCTAAATCCAAATAACTATACATATACAAATAGCAAAATACATGAATATTCTTGGATGCATAATTTCTAAAGTTCGTTAAAAAATAAAATTTTGAGTACATATACCTTATATTTTGTAATTTATATTTATCTTTTATTTAATATATACAATATAGGTGTCAAATCAAGATCGTAAAAAGGCGATAATTTGATACATTATATGTCAAAAATGAATCAAAAACAAAAATTGTTATATTTTTAAAAAAGAAAACAAAAAAATCAAATATAATAATTAATACAATTCACATACGTAATTGGAAATGTAACTTTTAGATAGTTCTATAATATATATACATCTAGGAGGGGATCCTCATGAGACCACTCTCCTAGGTTAGTCCATAAGAGTAAATCTACACCATCCAAATAGTAAATCAATGGCCAAGATATATTACAATATATACAACATTTTCATAAGTAAGTATACAAATGAGAAGGGATAAAATAGGAATTCGTGAAATTAAATATAGTAACCGCTTCCTAAAAATTAGGGATGTGATTTTGTATTGATCACGTCCCCATAATCAAGCGATTCACCTTTCCTTTCTCTCCTTCCCATTCGAACCTGCAATTTATTCAAATATGGCAACAAAATCGTGTAACAATTAATGAAAAGTATACAATTACACTAAACTAACTATACATTAAAACATTACTAAATATATATAAACAATTAACTAAGTATACAATTACACTAAACTACTTGTACTTTAAAACTTTACTAAGTATACAATTACATTGAACTAACTATACATTAAAATAATACTAAGTATACGAAATATTTAACTAAGTATACAATTACACCAATTACTTATATAACTAAGTATACAATTCCATTAATCTAAGTATACAAATCCAGAACTAAGTATACGAATTCACTAAACTACTTATTAAACTACTTATATAACTAAGAATACGATTCCATCAACCAAGTATACAAATTCACGAAACTAAATATACAATAAAACATGATAAGTATACAAGTCCACCAACTAAGTATACAATAAAACGATTCACAAATATGGCGGAAAGAAGTATCAATTTTGAAAAAACGCTTGAAGTTGATGATTTTTCTCCCTAAAAATCGTGAATCGAAAAGGTAGGATTATGTTTCCATAAAAATAGCTAATAACCGTCAATTAACATAACTAATTAAATATAAAAGTACAATGACACCCTTATATGCCTAAATTAACTAAAATAATCTACACCATCCAAAATTTTAAATCGGGAGTCCATAAGTGTTCTTATGGACTAACCTAAAGAGATTGGTCTCATTTGAACCAATCTCTATACATCTATAGATTTTTCAGAACACGAATTACCAAAATTATCGCTACATTCTGTAATTATATTTTACTATTTTCAAGAGGGTGTCGGAAATTTTTTAGCAAACTATTTTTAATTAACTCACGTATTATATATATATATATATATATATATATATATATATATATTTTACATAAATATATAGATGCTGATCTAATCATCTTTGACCTAATTTTCACATTGCCAGGCTGCGTTCGCATAGTAACTCCATTTGGTAAGATTGCTTAGATGTCTTCTTCAAACTACAAATCAGTTCAAATACAAAGTTTCCGTCATCACATTTGTTTGAAATGCAGAAATACCTAACAATTCCCACAGGGAATATATGGCCTGGCAAATTATACAAAAATGATGCTTAGTCATAAAAGCATATAATCACTTTTCAAAGATATCGGTTGAAAAAAATAACAATAATAACATTATTTGAATTTCGTCAGATAAAATATGCCCACGAGGTGGGGTTGATATCTGCATGATACATGCTAAATTGCATCAGGCACAGTCCCATCCTAACCTTTATGTCAATGAACCAAAAGGATAAATTACAAAACTGAAATTCAAATAATAAACAAAAACTACCAATTAAATAACTGAATTGGTGTAGGGCTATTACTTCTAACTTATAAAAAAAAAAAAAAACTATTCACCTTCACAACAGATGGTTATTTCTAAATACAAAATCCTCAGGCATCCTCTGAATGGTTACTCTTGGAAATTCTCCTGATGCAAAAAGTTCTCCGTCAAAAAACATCATCGTTTTGCCACGTCGATTTCTAGCTCACAGCATGTCTGCAAGTTGCCACATTTTCCCAGAAGGTTCAAAAACCGACCAAAGTTCAATCACAAAAATCTAGATGCACAACTGCTTAGATTTCCCACGTAAGTGAGCCAGAAAGTTTTACACAATTGCATCAACCAGCCTGTGAAGATTGCATAACTCCCAGTATTTACACGCACAAGTAACCTAACAACCATATACCACTATGAAGTATGAACCCTGCACCGGACAAGCAAAAACATAAATTGGGATCAAAGCGGCTATGTGGCGCTCATAAAAAGCAAGTAGAGAATTATGCCAATTGGTCAAATAATTCCAAATTGAAATAGAATGAATACATCCGTGCGCGACACACACACAAGAATGAAAGAAAAGCATAAGCAGAAAAAGACAGGGCTTCACTGACTAAAAACTGAAATCCTCAAACAACGTGAGATTAAATATGAAAAGCAACTATGCTCATTCATCTCTCTCCCTCTTAATCTTTCTATCAGCCCAAGTTACATAACACAGGTGAATAATAATTCTGTATTTTGAAAATCTTAAAATGCCATTCGCACTCTGCACGGATTGTTTTTTCAAACTCAGGGTCAACAAGTTAACTTTATTCAAGTAATCAGTAACTCAACCATGAATAAGGCAGATTATGGCCCATCTGTTATCTGAGGTCATACTAATGTCAATCAAACTACAGACAGCGCAACAAAATCCAAAAATGAGAAAAGCGAAATATTGAAATGGCTAGAGCCAATTTTGTTTCATTTCCAGGAAGAATATTTTTATTGCTTACTATTTGAAAACGAGGAGAAAAAAATATTACTCATTTTCACGAGGAATACCACTTATTTTTATTTTCAAAATTTATTTTCAAATATACTATATTTCACATCTTTTCACACATGACACACCTACTAATCTCATTTCCAAACCTACACACACCATGTCTTTTCATGCGGAAAATTCATAAATCAAATATATTTTCATTTCAAAACATATATAGAAACATAACCAATGCAAATGTGTTCTCATTTTACACGAAAACCTAGCGAAAATATTAAAAACATGAACAAGAGTATGAAAATGAAACCAAACATTAACAGGCTCCTAGAGAGGGGATATGGGATAAGAAGTATAAACCCAAGCAAGTAGAATCACCTTCAAAATGTCTTCCATCACCTGCCCTGCACTACTCTGTAGTTAAGGATAAGATCTTCAGGTTTCTTCCATATGTATGCCCGGACAGTGGCTAAGCTCATGTCTGGAGGTAATACCTGGAGAATCACAAGAAAATAATAACTCAGAAAGTAAAGAGATTCCACACTTAATTGACATTCAAACCTAAGACACACAATCCAAAACTGTTTTGTTGCACCAAACAAAATTATGAGTAGGAAAATTCAATACTAACAATGAACTAAAAGAGAAACATCGAAACGACAACAGTGAACTATATAGTCAGAAGAGGTATCAAAATCTTATTTCCGGAGCCCTTTCTAACAATTCATCAAAGAATGGTTCAGAAACAGTTGAGAAGCTTCTCAGATACACTTGTCCAACAGTAGCTGGCAAAAGGAAAAAATGACTTTTAACACATGAAAAGCATATGTAGCTAAGTGTGGCCTTTGTTCTCACGTTTCCAGATCGTGAGTAATTCACAAATACATAAAAGAAGAGTAAATATTATAACAGTCTTTCAATTATTTCGCATTTACAAACATAAATAAAGTCCAAGCTTTTTTTATTTTTGGCGTATTTTCCTCGCAGTAGGTCAGAATGGAAAAAGGTTCCTAAAATTTCTTAGTAATAAATAAGTGGGATGAGTGGCTTTATCAAAGAAAACATCAAAATAGATTAAGTAAACTTGCCTGGTTATTGCAAAGGATCTCTATACTAGGCTTGAGTTTTTGCCAAGGTTTCAGTCCAGAACGAAGAGAACCATCTCCAACAACTGGATGAGGAATCTGACCTCCAGGCAAACTCGGAGCAAAAGTTCCATCAGCATTCACACTATCCACTGTCTTATCAAGAACCATCTTTTCGATCACATAGTTGACAACCTATTAGAAAAACGGGTAGAGCCACCATAAAATTTATGAGCCAGCTGCAACATTTCTAGTTGAGATAATTTTCATTAAGAAAAACTGTGCAGCAGTATCTCAGATGAAAAACTGCTGATAGAACCTATTAAAAAAATTCTTTTTGCACTTGATAGTGCACCAAAGAAGTTCCTCCATCTCAAAATTTCACTAGTTGTAACAATCAATTTTGACTTGCGGTTTAATAGCGCAGATCTTTCCATAAACATTTAAAGTGCTGATTTTCTTCTTCAGGCACCTCTTTTTCTGGAAGTATAATAGAGATTGGAAGGTCATGCTTGGATACTTAATCTAGCAAGAATTTCAGAGTCATGGTGTCAAAAAAAAAAAAAAAAAAAAAGGTGGGAATCTCAAACATCACGTACAGGGTGTCAATTTTCACTCCAGATCACTGGTCATACGAAAAAGAATATTGACATTATTGCAAACCCTTTGCCATTGAATCGAACAATATTAAAGTAACTGGAATCAAATTTGTGTGAATTTCGGTCAATAATTGCTAGGTTCATCATCAAACAGAAAGTACCCACTAAAACTAGATATTTGATTGTGAGCATTCAGATGCTAATCCCGATGAGTATGCATGGCCCAAAACTCAGTGTCTTTTTTTCTTTTTCAATTGAAATTTTGAAAAAGGTGGACCAACAGGCCAGTTACATGTGTGTCTATGCTATTTTTCAAAGCCAGCCTTAAGCTACCCAGTGGAAATTCTTACTTTATGTATTCTCAAAATGCGAGGAGCACTGAGTTTCCCTTGGGTAAGGATCTGCACAGCAGAACCTTCACATGGGTGCAAATAGAAGCTACATCTGCAATAGAGAAAACTTACATGGAATTAACATACTAAAAAGAGTAACATCCATAAGACAACAAAGGGAAAAGAAAAAAAGGAAAAATAAGTTTCAAACATCATCACACAAAACAAAAATATGATATGGAGAGAAAGGGATAGAAAATGACAACTGCAAACAGAATTCAATAAGGAGAAGATGGTTATAAACTGAATTCAGTTAGAGAGCTTATAATGGAAAATCACATAAGAATTAACCCAATTCAGGAAAGCCCTATCCCATACTTGCGTTAGGCCAAGAAAAACCCACATTCATAAAGAAAATGCAGATCCATGGCAAGGATCTGGCAGATAAAAATCCCTTTTTGCTGAAATGCATTAATGAGTCTTTTTAGTCTTGACAAAATCTGTGGCTAGCTATCCTCATGCAACTAGTTAAGATTGCAAACATAGAATGGCTGTTTCAACTCATAATTTAGGGCATTGAAGAGATCACTATCTCATCTTTTACTGCTTCATCAAAAAGTCCAGCAAGATGGACCTAATGCTGTAATATGGAGCAGGTTCATACCCGGACCCAACCTAAACCCACTCCACCCAGGAGTGATGGATTTTATAAATGGGTAGGTCAGATCTTGAGTTTTTTATTGCAAACCCAACCTGTTTATGTTTGATATATTTTCAAACTTATTATATGTATATTTGTGATGTTATTTTTAATAAATATATTGTTTCAGAAAATGCAAAAAGAAAACCAATTTAAGCAAGAAAGAGAATTGGACTTGGAAATTACTTGGTATTTTCTCTTGGAGGCAGGCGATTATTCAACACACAATCAAGAACCCACCATGGGAAGTCTTTCTCATCTTCAGTCCCATCTAGGTCAGTAGCTTTCTTTCTCCATGGGCCTCCTTGAGATCCTTCAGTAACAATGGAAGGAGGGGAGGCCGCTGAAAATTCAAAGGGTGGATATACTGCAGGATCATTTTCTGAATGACCATCTCCTTCTAATCGAGTTAGGGTTAAGGTCCTCGTAGACGTTTCCTTTCCAGAAGGAACATCTCCATTCGCTGAAGCTTGAGATCCAAATCTCTGCCTTCTTTTAGTTAACCAATGTGCCAACAGCCCTTTGAGGGTTTCTCTCGCCAAATTAATCTACATATATAGAGAGAGGTCAATTATACTTGATTTGCAGTGACACCCAAAGGAATGAACAATAAAAAAGGATAAGACCTTAGAAAAGCCTTCTATTTATATCAATTTATCACGACATATACAATAAAAGCTGCAGAAGAAAAGGTCTTAATAGAAAAATCCAACTAAACAAATACAAGGTGCAACTCAACCAAAGCAAGAATCAGCAGGGACCAATAGATCACAGTACAATTTTTAATAGTAAAGATACTAAAACAAAGTTAAAATAATGAGACAATCATTCTAGATCAACTAACTATACGTAAGACAAATATGTAAATATTCACAACTTCAGACTAGAGGCGAGCTTGAACAACTCCATAAGGAGCAGTCTTGTACAGAAGGAGCAATCAAAGATTATTTCAATAATAAATACCTTGTCATCCTCGGTTTCCCAAGAATGGATAGATCAGCAGAGTACATCTCAGCAGAAAAGCATTGAGGAGTGTCTAAGTGCACTGACAAACTCCCAAGCCTTGCATCTACCGTGAACCATGCAGGAATACTCACCTAAATAAGCAGAATAAGTCAAAGGATGCAGTTGATAATGCGGGACATTCTAAGATAATAAAGTAATACATACCATCTCAAACAAATCTTCTTTCTTTTTCTCAAATGAAATCTGCGGACATGCGGTAAATGTCAGAAAGCATGAAAACACAGAAAAGATTTTTAGTAATATATTATATAATATCATATGATCAGATGACAACCCACATCCTATCGTTCCAGATGAACTGCCACGTATATAAATTATTGAGTTTATATCAAATTACTGACCTCTCCATAGTTTTCAATAACCACACCTCTTGTAATTTCCCATAACTTCACTGTACCAGCAGTGTCCTTGAAAATGAGATTGAACTATCAGTTAAAGAACTAAATTTACAAGACAAGCAACCACTATAGGGAAATCGAAGACGACAAATTACATATGGACTAGACAACGGAATCAATGTTGAGTTACCTTAGTCAGGGCGTGTCTTCTATTATTTAAAATCTCATGCTGCACTATAGCCGAAGTCCCATGTATGCTAAGAGACGGTTCTCTATAAACAGGAACCTAAAGTAGAATTTAAATAGTCAATAGCTTACTTGCCAAATTATGCATAAGAGGCCACAAAATATCCATCATTGTACACTAAAATTAAAGATTGAATTTAAATCCAGAAAGAAACAATACACATCATAACAAGAATGAAATTCAGGAACATGCAGAAATGATATTATTGCACTCATATTGCCAATTTTCCTTGTGGATTTCAATCATTAGAGGTTCAGCAGGATAAAAACTACTACTCAACAATCACAAATATGCTGAGGGGAATAAAATGAAAAGGAAATATTTTTGTATGAAATCCATCATTTGCATATTGTTTAGAAGCGATTTCCTGCTTTCCCCAGTCGAAAGCATGTCCCCAATCGCATAACTTTCCATATCAGGTATATTTTAGTCCAAGAGAAAAGCAGCATGCAATTTGCTCCAGCTTAACAGGAAAAGGAGCTGCGCGCAACTTTTAAACAGGAACGCATTCAAGCAAAACGAATATGTTGGGATGGCTCAAAGTTGAAAATTCTTGCACTAGAAGCACAAAAAGGAAATATGTGACTCACTGGTGTAGAACCTTCCAGTGAAGCCCTAGCCCTCGAGAATGACAAATTGCCAGCTAAAAATGAACCACCTCTTTGGAATACTTTCAGGGGATTATGCACTTCAGCTGGCCATCTATGTACAGAAGAATCTGTTGTGGCCACCCATATATTATCATCATGCAATGCTAATTGCGATATAGGATGTTCTTTTGTACATAGCAAAACACTTTCTCTTGTGGCCAAGTCTGTCAAATACAACTAAAAGTACAAATAGAAAAAGGTTGCTTTTAGGATGAGCACAAGAGGCAAAATTGGAGGAACTGCAGAAATTCATATTGATGAAGTTGTAAAACTGCACTCACAGAAAGATCCCTTCCACCACTATAAACGTGACTAAATGTTGGAGTGCTGGCAAGTGCCCAGACAGAGTCTGTGTGAACAGCATAAGAATGAATGCATCGCTGCTGAGCAAGATCCCACAACCTATGAAATTTTCAGCAATCATAAGTTAACAAAGAATCTGTGATTTCCATATTACAATAAGAAGAAATTTCTTAACAGGGGATAAGAGCTTAATGCTATTAAACAAAGATTTATTCAGCCAGGAGACCTTTTGACATACAAAGACCCTGAAACAAAAATCTTACATTTTAGATGATACACAACAACATATTAAACAACTAACAAATGCAAATGATTACAGGGACACCGAACAAAGACCTTATGAACAAATTGACTGGTGCGCACAAAATATATTCAAGATACAAGTCTGGCAATATATTGCATTTCATATTTATACATTTTTAATTTATAAGAACTTAGGAAGCAGTACTTAATCTCTTTCAAATAACAAACTCCAGTTGCATGTCAATCAGAATGATGTGACAAAACAGAAGGTTTAAGGAAGTGGGAACAGCTAAAAAGTGGCTGCTTCAAATTAGGCTATTCATAGATTTGGAAAGTACCCTTACAGCACATTACACTCATATTAGAATTTAGGGCATAACTTTTGTTTAGGATGCTTTGTCTCATCATTAATACTTCCCATGGTAATTGGTATATGCAACAGTGTACCTACCTGATCATAGAATCAGAGGATCCAGATAAGCAATATCTGCGTAAGATGGAAAAAATTGTCAGACATTCCAACATTTGACTTCAAAACAGAAATAACAGTAAATGCAGGAACTACAATTTTGGTGAGCATGATGTCCTCCATGGGTAGTGCATGGAAATTTAACTGGAAGAAAAAGAAGGCTATAAACCAAATAGATGCAGATTCCTTTAGTTGCGTGAGACACAGACCGCAAGAAGTTAAGCATAAAATGTGGTTTTCCAATTAGTCCTCTCTCTTCCTCTCTGATCTATAGGGGCCGAGGGTTGAAGGGTAGGTGAAGTTTGCTGTTAAATGCAAGACTTTTTCATGATAAAGAAAAGAAAAGGATAGAGCAGAAGCATTTTGAAATCAAGACTAGCATCATCCAGACAACATCCATTATCTAATAACACTCGACATAATTATCAGCACATTATTTTGACAAACAAAGAAAAACCCAACAATCAGCACATTGTTTTGACAAAAAAAAAAATAAACTTTGAGCTTGTCTGGTAAACATGGATTTTTATGTTAGAGCTCATACTAATTTGACCTAAGCATCCACATCCATCCTGACTTACTTCCATGAAGAATTACTATCTTTAGCATTAGTATTTAAGGTCTGTGCACATAAATATTTGTAGATAAAATATGAACTCCAATGTCGATAGATGTCTCCAGGAAAAATAA
>JABTTQ020001691.1:0-214451 GCA_016081115.2 Rehmannia glutinosa | reverse complement strand
TTGTTTCGATCAAAGAAAAAAAATTTAGGGTCATTTATTGCATCTACCTCATCTTTAGTAAATATCTTCCTTTTAATATTATAGAGCATACATTCTAGTAAAATTTTATGTAAAAGAATTTATGCTGTTGTCATATGTAAACTTAATTGTAATCTTCTTACTTCCTTTTAATTGGTATGCATTGATTTCTCAGTTAATTTCTATGAAAATAGTGGATTATTTGCCATCTATGAAGCACTGATACGGATACATGACACAGATACGATATGACACGAGTACAAGAATACGGTATATTTTGAAATTTTAAGGATACGGATATGGTATATTTATACATATAAAATTATATATTTTTATAATATTGAAAATATAGGGGTACTAGGTACAATTAAAAAAACAATGTTTCAAGTATATTAAACTAAAATTTCATAAGTACTCAAATCTGAAATGTGATAACTCATATAGACACACGAAAAAGTGTTGAAAAAATGAACATTAGAATAAATTCTATCTATTTCCATGTGTAGATGTATCCATGGAGTATCGATGAAGTATCAAACAAAGTATTGTATCAGATGTGTATCCGATATCCTCAAAGAAGTGTCCGTGCTTCATAGTTTGTCATACATATACGTTTAGGAATTTTTAGGTTTTTGAATATAAATTTTTAATTTAATAATGGGATAATTACAAAAAAACATCCATGAAGTTTGGGCTAATTAATTACAAAAAAAACTAGAGATGTTTCAACATCCCAAAAAACTTTAGGTTTGATTATATTCTAATTTTTAGGGGTAATTGTAATATTGTTCTAACGGCATGATTGGTATGAATGAATGGAATTAGGTTGGAATGGAATGAACTTAGGAATGGAATAACATTAGGAATGGAATGATGTAGTATTACTATTCTTATGATTGGTATGTACAAGGAATGGAGAAATGAATGGATGACGATTTTTTACTTGATTTAAATATCTTGATTGGTAATTATAAATTAATGATAGTAATTGAGAAAAATAATATTAAAGTATCAAATTCTCTTAAATAAGATTTTTTAAATAAATTTTATTAAATATGTTATTCGTAAATTGATATAAGATTATTTTAATGTGTGCTAAATAATATATATATATATATATATATATATAAAGAGAGAGAGAGAGAGAGAGAGAGAGAGAGAGAGAGAGAGAGAGAGAGAGAGAGAGAGAGAGAGAGAGATTTATATCTATGATATCAAAAATATTTTATATAATATTTTTTAGGGATAATTACAAAACACCCCGAGATTTGGGCTAATTAAAAATCCATAAAGGTTTTAAAATTACAAAAAAACCCATCGAGTTTGATTATGTGTTAAATTTAAGGGGTAACTATAGTATTTTTATAAATATCGGATTTTGATATTTTTGTTCTTGATGAAGGGTGAAAATGTAAGATGAATCAAACCTCAAGGGGTTTTTGTAATTTTAAAAATCTCCGGGTTTTTATGTAATTATCCCAAACCTCAGGGGTATTTTTGTAATTATCTCTAATTTTTATGAGAAAATTTAGAAAATCAACAAAATAATTCTATGTCAAAATTTTGATTTAAGTATTGAATATTTATAGAAATTTACTATGATTTATTAAAATATTAAATATAACTTATATTTAAATTATAAATAATGTTTTATTTATAATACTACTTTTCGAAAATATAGATTATATCCAACATTTTTAGTCATTTATAAAAAGATAATTTTATTAAAAATAAAATTTGAATCATTCTTGATGATTGGGAATAGCTAAACCCATGGGGGAGAGGAGGAATGGTCATTCCCTTACTTTTGGGATTAGGGATTCCCATGAATGAAGATTCTCATTACTAAAGATACCAAGATGAATGGGAATGAAACAATCGTATTCCATTCCTACCACATTCCCACATACCAATCACGCCGTAAATGTCAAGGGTTTTGAAATTTTCTTATGAAGTGGAGAATTGTAAGACGAATCAAACATCAATTTTTTACAACTTAAAAAAAAAATTAGATTTTTTTGCAATTTGCCTGAACTCAGGGTGTTTTTGTAATTACCCTAATAATAATAGAAAAGTACATTTGGCAAAAAAAATTCAAACTTAAATATACGAGTGAGTGGCAAAGCTCCAAACTTTAGTGGATGGAAATAAGTAATAACCCCCATCCATCTTTGGCCTATGTTTGCTTAGAATTCAAGTAGTGTTTTTTTGTCCACTTTTGTTCTTTCTTTCAGCTTGAATATTCTTCTAATTATAGTGAAGGAGAAAATGATTCTTACATTGGTTTTGATTTGTCAGGTGTACTGAGTGATATGTGGGGAAATGGAATATCTTTTCTGTCATCTCTTCTAAATATTGTTGGTGACTATGCTTTCATCTGCTAAATCTGATGCCTTGTCTGATCTGGGCTTCATCAGATTCCTTCAATATCTGCAGATTTTTCATCTGTTTGGGGTAAAAAATTCTGACACTTGATTTACTTTCTTTAACTTTTATTCTTGTTCCATTTTTCCTTTCTTTTTTTGGTTCTCCAATTTCATTCTTGCTGTTAATGAACAATTTTTTCATGTTGGATGATTATATTAAGAGAGCCCTTTTGAGGAATTTAGGTGTTTTTGGTGCTTGATTTTTGGAATTTCAGTTACAGTTAATCAATTGCTAACAGAGGAGAATTTGGTTTGACTTAGGTTGATTGTTTTATCTTTGTTCAGATTCAAACAATCTGTTGAATAATTAAATTAATTGAATTCATTGTTTGGATTAATCTAGAGAAATTGTAGAAGTTCCTATACATGAATGAGTCTTCTGAAAAATGCATAAAAGTTTGGATAGTAATGAATGTTTGTATTTAAATGAGTGATACATGTACTTATTTGTGTAGCACCTATAAATAAGAAATATTGTGTATATGATTTCATATTGTTATATGCTCTCCAGTTTCTAACACAATCTTGATTCCTTTCTTTTGGTTTCTTCTGAATTGCATGTAAGATGCTTGAGAAATTGCCAAACAGAAGAAATTTCTTTCCCGAATGACACTGAACTTCGTTATAAATTTTGATATGAAAGATTTTCCCCTTAGAAATTTTCATGATTGTTTGTCGATCTGCAGGATATAATTGCCGACCCGAAGAAAATAGCAATTTGCATTATGGGTTGGCTAACCAAGATTCTAAGAGGTTCAAGTCACAGAATCTCGAAAGGGCAATATCATGGGAAATATGAAGATGATACAATTTGGGAAGGACCTATTACTTCAGTGGTAATCATCCCTCTGCTACTAATCTTGCATATCTATGAGACCTTTACATCGTCTGATTGGTCATCCGTTTATGTTGTGTCTTAAATGTAGGATCAAATGTCAGATTTTGACAAAGAAGAACTCGATAGAGCAATTGCACTTTCCATTGCTGAAGACGATGAGAAAGGGAAAAAGTAGTAGGTAAGTCGAGAGGCTGCAAGATTTTGTCGCTGAGGATTCATACCCAAATGGTAGATTGTTTCAACTTCTTTGTTTTCCCGTCTTTGAGCTTCTCCTGTGATATTTATGGCTATGGGAATATGAAGAGAAAAATGGAAAATAATTAATAAAAATTGTGATGTATTTTTTTGTTACGTCTCGGATGTATGTGCAGTCTAATGTATTGGAATGAAGAAGCACCTAGTGTTTGAAAGTTTTTCTTTAATTAAGGATTGGATATAGGGAGAGCTTTCTAATTTACCCAACTCGTAATTTATATCAGATAACGAGTCTTTGTTGCAAGAAGATGAACTGCTTGCTAAGGCTATTCAAGAAAGTTGGAACATAGGGTCTCCACCTCGACGCCTCCATCTCGAACCCCTCCACCTCGATCACCTCGATATGATTATGGAAGTTTCTTACCACCTTATCCATTCCATTATCCTTCAGGACACAGGTAATGGATCTTCTTGTGTGGAATTATATTTTCAGCTCTCTCTCTGTTTCAAATGAACTTTAGTGATTTTAATTTATCGATCAAAGTCTATTGTAGAAATTTGTTAATCTATCGAGTGATTGGTGAAAACATAGTCCTCAAGGGTGTAACTTGCCCCAAGTAGGATCTGATAGCTGAAGTTAAATGATGGAATTGGCAATAGATAGTATCATTCTTACTTTTTTCAATCCATGTTTAATATTAACACCCAGAGATTTTTGAAACTTACAAAAAATCCCCTTGAGGTTTGATTTTGTATTACACTTTAGTCTTTACCCCTTCGTAAGCAAAAACATTTCAGACACCCCCTTTATATTTGTAAATTTTTTATAGTTATCTCCTTACATTTAAGGCAGAATCAAACCTTAGGGAGATTTTTGTATTTGTGAAACTTCTCTGGGTTTTCTTGTAATTACCCAAAACCTCAGGGGTATTTTTGTAATTATCCTAACTTATATGACTGAGAAACATCACTCTTATGTATGTCTCTTGGACCTGACGTTAGTTTTCTTTGTAGAGTCTGTGCTGGTTGCAATAGTGAAATAGGCCATGGAAGATATTTGAGCTGCATGGGAGCTGTTTGGCATCCGGAATGTTTTCGTTGTCATGCTTGCAATCAACCAATTTCTGATTATGAGGTACTTAATTGATCATTGTATTTATTTACAATACTTGAGTTAAATCAGTAATTTTGTGAACTAACTTCCTTCTTAAATTCGTTTCAGTTTTCGATGTCTGATAACCGCCCTTACCATAAATCTTGCTATAAGGACCTGCATCACCCCAAATGTGATGTTTGCAAAAACTTCGTAAGTGTCTTAACTTCCATTACGCAACACCTTATTATACAGCAACATATTTTTGGGATTTGCTTGTTAGCTTTCAATTCTGCAAAGCATTCAAATTTAATACATAGTAGTTTACTAGTACTTGTTTTCTCATTTTTCCATTTTATGTAGATCCCGACGAATGCTGCTGGACTTATTGAGTACAGAGCACATCCTTTCTGGCATCAAAAGTACTGCCCTGCACACGAAAATGATGGAACACCTCGTTGTTGCAGCTGTGAAAGAATGGAGGTAAGCGCGGGAAACATATTCCCCTTTCTAAATAGAAAGAAAACCCGAAAACAAATTTATCAAAATAGGGTACTATTGTGGGTTAATTACAAAAAAAGTACCCTGGTTAACTTAATTACAAAAAAACCCAGCTAACTTTCAAAATTACGAAAATACCCTTGAGGTTTTATTTTGTCCATCATTTACCCCTTCATAAGTAAAAAAGCATTTCAATCCCCCCTCATATTTATGAAAATATTACAGCTTACCTCTAAATTTTAACACTTGAATCAAACGTCGGTACTTATTTTGTGATTTTGAAAGTTAGCTAGGTTTTTATGTAATTAGGTCAAACCTCAAGGGTACATTGTCGTAATTATCCCTACTGTTGTTTACCTACTTGATGTCATGGAATAATCTGAATCTTTCTCGTCAATGCAGCCTGTAGATGCCAGATATTTAATTCTTGACGATGGAAGAAAGCTCTGTCTGGAATGCCTCGACTCTTCAATAATGGATACCCATGAGTGTCAACCTCTTTACCTCGAAATACAAGAGTTTTACGAAGGTTTAAACATGAAGGTGGAGCAGCAGGTCCCATTACTCTTGGTTGAGAGACAAGCACTTAATGAAGCAATGGAAGGAGAGAAAAATGTAGACTTTATTCTCTATAAACGACGTAATTTTGCTAACATTGTATAATCTCGCTTATTTTTGTGATATTAAATCTGTTGGCAGGGTCATCACCACATGCCTGAGACTAGAGGACTTTGCCTGTCGGAAGAGCAAACTGTTAGCACGGTATGGGTGTCTTCCTAGAGCATAAGAAATATGGACTGATTAAAATAATGTTGCAAGATTTGAGTTTTAGTTATCGTTCCAGATATTGAGGCGACCGAGAATAGGAGGATATCGGATATTAGACATGTTTACCGAGCCTTATAAACTTGTCCGACAATGTGAAGTAACAGCAATTCTTATTTTGTATGGTCTACCTAGGTAAGCTTTGTTTCTCTTGTACTTGTGTCTGTACTTAATTTTTCTGCACTTCCATGTTCACAATAAACAACCTTTGTCGATAGGTTATTGACCGGGTCAATCCTGGCTCACGAGATGATGCATGCCTGGCTACGACTTAAAGGTAAGGGTTAAATTACAAAACTACACCTGAGTTTTAGGTTAACTACAAAAGATATAGTTATCTTCCAGAGTTACAAATACCCTTTTAAGGTGTTGCAAATTTTGTTTTACTTGACAAATACCCCTCCCTTGAGGGCGCAACTTGTAAATAGAAGCAAATATCAGAAGGGTATTTGTAATTTTGAAAGATAGATGTTTTGTTGTATATATACATATATACAGGGATAATTTCAAAAAGCGCCCTTGAGGTTTGACCTAATTACAAAGAAACCTAGATAACTTTCAAAATTACAAAAAGTACCCTGAGATTTGATTCAAAGTTAATCAGAATTAAGGGGTTAATTGTAATATTTTTATAAATAAGAGGGGGATTTTGAAATATTTTTTTGCTAATGAAGTGGAAAAATGTAAAATAGAATCAAACTTCAACTGGTTTTTGCAATTTTAAAAACCTCTGGATTTTTTATAATTCGACCGAATCTTAGCGGATTTGTTGTAATTACCCCTATATATATTGTAAAATAGAAACGCATATCAAGAGGGTATGCCAAAACCGAGTTATCAACCGAGTTGCTTTTCAGGTTACCCTAATCTAAGTCCAGATGTGGAAGAAGGTATCTGCCAAGTGCTAGCTCATATGTGGTTGGATTCTGAAATTGTTGCTGGTTCTGGTAGTAATATGGCTTCGACTTCATCATCATCGTCGTCTTCTGCCTCCTCCTCAACGGCATCATCATCATCGTCTGGATCTTCAAAGAAGGGGAAACGGTCTGAATTCGAGAAAAAACTTGGTGATTTTTTCAAACACCAGATAGAATCAGACTCTTCTACGGCGTATGGAGATGGTTTTAGGGAAGGAAACAAAGCCGTGCTCAAGTATGGCTTGAAGAGTACTCTTGATCACATTCGGCTCACTGGGAATTTCCCGTGTTAACATCGTTGCTGATTTCTTGCTCTGCATTTGTATATGTTGGCTCTTCAGGTTGGATTCATGGATCAAATTATAGAAGTTTGCAACTTATAGGCCACAGTATAGAAGCTGAGACTTAAAGGAAAGAAAAATAAGCCATGTATTTGGACTTTGAGAACCACATATATCCAATGTCAAAAAATACTTGTTCATACTACATCAAGGAAAAATTATGGGTATGACATTTATGTACAAACTAAATTTGAATACCTGGATTTTGATCCTAGTCCCCTAGAGTTATATAAAAAATAATTTTTATTTGTGATAATAGGTCAAATTGGCCATTTATGTTTGAAAGTGAAAAAGAGTCTTATTTTTCAAAAAGATGTTTTTTCAGGCATTTTGACTAAAAACTCACGGTCATGTCCTGCTTGTATTAATTAGGGTTTCTCTCTCTACCGTCTTCTCTCTCGCCTCTCTCTAAAAAAGATCACAAAACCTCCATTAATCTTCTCTCTCCCTTTCATCTTCTAAACTCTCCCCCATCCCCACCATCATCTTGCCGGCGACGGCCACACGGTCGGCAACGTCTAGTCGCCGGTCTAGCCTATATTGCCCCGCGGTGTTTTTTCTGCTAGATTTGGCTGGTCCTTGATGCTTATGTTCAGGTCCGGACTTTGGGAGAATCTCGAGGAGGCGGGCTGTGGTGGTCAGACCATGGCTCGGTGGTGGTTGCGGTGATGGGCGGCGATGGCGGTAGATCGAGAGGGGAGAGGCTTCTTGTTCGGGTCTTGCCCAGTCTTAGATAGATTAGCTTTTTGTGTTGTCGTTTTTTTGTTGTTTTGGTGTTGTGGTTTTGTACTTTTTGTTTTTCGGTTGAAGGGCGAAGCTCATAGGCAAGTCGTATTTGATTTGTAGTTTGTGGTGGTTGCTCGTGCCCGGGTCACGGGTTTTGATGTTTGAGTCTCCTTTTGGGAGTGCTCTAGTCCTCCTTAGGGGTTGTTTTAGTTTGTGTTTTGTTGAGTGTGTTGAGTTCCCCTTGCTTTCGTATGTGCAAGGTGGCTTTGTGCCGGTGGACATTGTTTGTAAGTTTGTGTGAGTTTGCTTTTGCAATAAAATCTTTCGCTTTGGTAAAGAAAAAAAAATACCCTGCTTGTATGTTTTGATGAGATACTAGCCATTTTTCAAAAAATGGGTCTTGATACTGGGAAATGATTCTCGGTCCCGAGAAAGGAAAAAGGACAGTGTCACAATTGAATTAAAAATGGCTAAAAAGTATAGCCAAAAATCCAACGTACTCTTTCCATATTCCAATTTTGCATTAATAGTTCATAAATAATGGTTATGCAGTGTAAAAACTGTGAGGTTATGGAGACAAAAATTGTTGTAGAAGATTAAAAAAGGCATTCCAAACTCTCCTGTTGCCTTTCATATATTTCTAATGTATGAGCATCTCCTCAATGTATAAACAAGATACAAACATTGGAAAATAAGTTACAAACATTTAATCCTCAAATATAATCCTATTCAGTATATAGGTTTTGAGAATTATAAACATCTAGCTGGATTTTCATCAAAGCTGAAACCACCTCAGCCATGCTTAATCTATTCACAGGTTCCTTAGCCAAGCATGCCACACTTAGCTTCAGCAAACGCAACGCAAGTTCAGTATGATCGATAATATAACCGAGCGGATGCATTACTTGTAGACGAGGATCAATCAGCTCAGCAATTTCAGTTCCATCCATGGCAGAAACCACCGTTTCGGACAAAAGAACTTCTTCACCACCGCGAAAAAGGACAGCTTCTCTCCCTGTAATCAGTTCCAATAGAATAACACCAAGTGCATAAACGTCGATTTTAGGCGTCACCTTCCCATCTTGTATATACTCGGGCGCCATGTAACCTTTCTCTCCAACAACACGGCTAGTATTCGTATTCCCATTTTCTCTTGCAAGACTGAAATTTGCAATCTTTGCTCTCAGGTCCCTGTTGAGTAGAATATTGCGGCTGCTGATGTTTTTGTGCACGTATGCTGGAAAAGTGAAGTTGTGGAGATAATCGAGCCCATTGGCAACGTCTAAAAAGCAATACGACTTCGGTCGTTCCAGGTATGAGCAAGGTGACTGGTTTCTTTATGGAGCCAGTTTTTGAGAGATCCTTCTTCTAAGTACTCATATACGAGATAAAAAACCGTGTCTTGCTGACAGAAACCGTGTAGACTAATCAGATTGAAGTGGTTGATGTTAGCGAGGATTTTGATCTCTTTCGACACGCTGTGGTTGTTTTTCTTATAGCTAATGTTTTTCCTCGGATAATTCCATGGTAAATCGAATTACTCAGTTTCTTTTGTGGGCTGAAATTATCAGTAGCTGCTTCAAGTTCTTGATATGTGTATATCTTCAATGTTTCACCAACTTTCTCTAGGAAATGTGATATTTGTTTCTTTTCCTCATGTCTGATTTTCAACAAGATTCGATTTTTTCTCTTTTTCGTAATAAATGACGAGCACGAAAAACGACAAAGCAAAGTACTGCTAGAAAAGCACCAATTCCTATCCCAACATAAAGACCTTTATACGACGTTTTATGTTTTTTCCGAGGTTGTATGTTCGGATATGAAATGGAGGTTGTCTGAAAAAATAGAGGTTCTGTTGACAGAGGAATCAAAATAGTTGTGAAGGGATAAAGAATTGGATCTTCATTAGAAAATCCATTGGCTATAGCTACACTTTCAGCACTTACATTGAACTTATCACTTATTTTAGGAACCGTATCGTTCCACGTTACCAAGAACGTTAACAGAAACTTGGTGCCGTTTGCGGCCTGTTTTTCCGTAGGGCAAGCACATCTAAGTGGCACTTGCAATTTCAGTCCCGGGAATAAGTCGAATTCACCGTACCGATTTTCACGCTTAAGCGCGTTGCAAGTGGTAAGCCCCTGATACGTATTATTCGCGATTGTAAAATAGGTGTTGTCGACAGGCCTGGAAATATAAGAGGTGTTAGCCTGATAGTATTTGTCTGAGCAGGAACAAGTTACCGGAATGATAACCGCGGTGTCTGTAGGCAAGACGGTTGAAATCGAGATGTTGTTGATTCGAGATAGTTCCGAGGGGTCTGAGGATGTGAGGTTTGAAATTGAGGGGACTGAAATGTAAGGAGGTTTTGTTTTGAACATCAAGAAAGCTTGGCAAGATGGGATTTTGTTATTGCAGGTGTATAGAAAAGATGGAGATGGTCCTGTTTTGTCAGAGTTATTACATTGCATAACTGAATTTGCTGAGTATTGTTGCTGTTGGGCATGGGATGTGATGAATGCTGAGAAGGTTAATATGAGTAAAAATACAAATAGGTTGTTGTTAGTCATGATGAATGTTTTTATTTTTTGCAGGGTGGTTAGTATTTGCAAGTTCAGATCAATCTTAAAAACCAACATTTTGGTTAAGTGAAGGAATCAAAATGTGTCACTTTCCTAAGTCAACTTATTCTTGAAATTAAATTTAAAGTTTGCCAATTTGAGAAGTAATAATACCAGAAAATATCATTAAAACAACCTAAAACATTTTAAAGAGAATTTGATAGTTGAACAATACTGATTGTTTCAAACTTCATTTGAGACAATAAAGTATGCTTACTTATGCAATGGGCAGTTGAACCATCTTGCAGAACAAAATTGCACTTCAATGTTGCACAAAGAAATTGGTACAAAGCATATTCTGAAACAAATGGGGATTAATTAATCTGAAAAACCGATTCCAATCCACAGAGTCAAGCATACCAGAATTAAAGAATTGATTGTGACCAAGCAAAACAAATGGTTCTTGACTTTTTGAGTATTTAGAGTGTTGAGTTTATTGCAACAGGTAAATCTATGAGAAAAATGAAAAGAATGAGCATAATTTTGGCACTTTGTGCTTGTTATTATATGTTTATGTGGTGCTGAGATTCTTCCTGCACCTGCCGGCCTAATTCTATTATTTCCAGCTTACTACTTAAATTAATTATTGGTTTGATTGCTTCTTAGTTCTTATTGCTCTTTTAGACATTGGGGGTGTTTTCAAAAACTTAAGAAAAAATGTTTCTCCATTTTAGCTCATTTTTTCAGTAGTATTAGCAAATGTCAGCTTTTGCTTCTTCTTTTTGTTTTAATCAAAATCTAAAAATAGAGATTAGAAAGGTGCTTTTCTATTCTAGTTAGACTTTTACATACAATTTAATTAATTTTCAACTTTTATTTGTAAACACTACCAACTTTACCAACTTCCGATTCTCAATTAGGGGCTTCTGCGGCGATGAATCGCTTCATCCAAAAACATGTGTTTGCACACTCCCATGATGGAAATGATACTTTTCCATTTACCAATAAGTATTTAAAAAGTTTTAGTTCATGAAAAAGAATTATCCCCATTATTTCTCCACACGGATATACTGGCCACAATAGGCTTTGTATGGATGTATTTTCAAGTCCAATTTTCAAATTGTAGTGTTGGAAAATAAATTTTCAAATTTTATTAGTTTTGTGTGAGAATTGAGAATGTGTTTCGTTTGTTATCCTAATTTTATGTTTGAAAATGAAAATATGTTTGGTTATAGTTTTAAAGTTTATTTTTGACATAGATTTGTGTAGTATTAGTGAAAAGTTGTTTGGTTATGTTTTTTGAAGTGTATTTTGACATAGATTTGTGTGATTATGGTGAAAATTTGTTTAATTGTGTTTCCAAAATAATTTTTCACAAAAAAGTGAAAATTGAAAATAATTTCATTTCCATTAAAAACTTCCTTGAATAAATTTGAAAATTGGAAATTTGGGTTTAAAAACATATTCATACATGGCCATCTCCTATTAAAAATAATATATATATACTTAATACACCCTTTATTTTTCCCCAATTTACCCTCCCCAAATTAAAACCATATATTGAAATAAGCTTGTTCATTTTCACCTCCAGATAGGGCTATCGGCTTGCTTTCATCAGTCATAAGCTTGTCCATTTTCACCTTCTTTTTTTTTGAGAGAGAGATTCCATAAATCATCACAAGTTTGAGTTGGTTTGTTGAATCAATAACAATTTGCAAGGATAAAGTGGGGTTTAGACATAAATCACCCCAAAATACAAGCACTGTCTCTCCGCATACAATGCTGGGATCTAATTGAATTTGTGTATCCGGTACAAAGGATCAAGCACAAGCTAACAACTCATCACATAAAACCAGATATTGAAATATCAATTATTGTTTGCATATATTCTCTCTCCCCTCAAGTTGATTGAGTTGAATTTGTTCTTTACTTAAAAAAATGTAGATTAGAAATCTACTGCTAATATTAATTTATGGTTTGTATCTGTCTCTCATGGGACAAAGTTAACGTATTTTAAATTTTGAAAAAGTTTTAAGGTATATACTCTATAGGTTCTTGCTATGTCTCTCCTAAAGTGTTAGTTGATTTTTGTTTGCAAGTTGTAGGATTTGGGAATAAAGAAGGGAGAGAGAAGAAAAGAGAGAAGGCGAAGAAGAAAGAGGGTAAACGAAGAGAGAAGAAGAGAAAAAGAATATAAGTTGGGTGTATTGATAGGTTTAATTTGGGGTGTTAATAGGGCTCCTCATTAAGTTTTTAATTGGGGAGGGTAAATTGGGGAAGAATAAATGGTGTATTAAATATATATATTTTTTTTTAATAAGGACATGGGTGTATTAAGCAAAGGGGTGTATAGATAGGTGTTGGGGTGTTAATAGCGGCTCCCAATACCAAAACTGACTGAGACCCACTTACAAGTTACATCCATGACTTACATTATCCAAGTCCAAAATCCAGCCAACCATCCAAAATGAAGAATCAAAACCATCCCAAAAAATATGAACCAAACAAAAATCTCAGATACAAAACTCAAAATCAAAGAACTCACCAATGACAAAATTCTTCGTTCTCTTTCTCACATGACACATCCCACCATATCCAATTTCTAATACTGTCAACTCTTTTTCCCTCTTATGGAAACCATTCTCTCCCCTCGTTCTTTTTGCCCTCTTTTCAAGACTCCTCTTTTTCCCCAACTCCAGCCCAAATCGAGTTCTGGGCTTAAACCCATTTGCTGCGCCGCCCTCAGAAAACAACCTTCTCAATCGATTAAACAATCTTCGTACAAGCCCACAAGTTGGCTTGATAATGTGCACCAGGGACTAGCGGCACTCGCCATTTCTTTGGCCCTCAATTTTTCCTTGCCAATTTTGGCCGACTCTGTTTTGGCGTCTGAATTTGATGTTCTGAATGATGGCCCTCCTAAAGAATCGTACGTTCTTGACGATGCTGGTGTGCTTAGCCGCGTGACGAAATCTGACTTGAAGAGATTGTTGTCGGATTTGGAGTCCAGAAAAGGCTACCACATTAACATCGTCACTGTCCGCAAGCTCACTGTATGTGTAAATTTAGTGAAAATTTAAGGGTTAATTACACCTTGCCCTCCAAACTATAGCTTTTTTTGCTTTTTGGCCATTAAACTTTGAAAATATATATCTGATTCCTGTCATATGAATTGCATGATTTATTGCAATTTATCACCCTAAACCAAACAAAAATTGACATGTGTCGATTCATGATAGGTCTAAGCCTGCTCCCACGGTTTAAGTACAAAAATGTTTAAAGTTAGGCATGCAAAAAAGAATTTTTCAAAGTTTAGTAGGCAAAGTACAAAACTCATGATAGTTGGGGGAATGCAATTATCCCAAAATTTAATATAAAACAAACTCTATAGTTGGAATGTTTTATGAAATTTAAGAGAAAGGAAGAGGGGGATCAATTGGCTTGATTGCAATTTAAGTCCTTTAAGGGGTTGGCAATATTAATTCTGTAATATATTGCCGTGGTAGTTTCTGTCTTGACGATTTTATCATTTAGTCAAAGTAACAATTCCTATCCCGTAACTTTTAATGATCATAGTTATTTTGGATATTTTGGCTAAATGACATAGTATTGCAGGAACAAATGAAATATTGAAACACACAGTTTGGACCAAATTCACACAAAATCAAAGATTGTAGGACCAAAATTGTATAAATTAAAACTTATGGGATCAAAATTACAGTTAATCAAAATCTTATAGGATCAAAGTTGCGACCTAAAATATGTATAGGACCAAAATTGCTAGCCTACTAAAGTTACAGGACCAATTTTGCCATTAAGCCAAAAAAATTTATTCTTGTTATTGGGTACAAGAAATCACTATGCTACTATTTAAGAGTGTAAGAATTAGGTTGTCACATGTGAAAAAGGAATTATTTTTCTGAGTTTTTTTTCGCGTTCTTTGTCTGAAGAGCAAAGCAGATGCATTTGAGTACGCTGATCAAGTATTGGAACGGTGGTATCCGACCGTTGAGGAAGGCAACAACAAAGGCATAGTTGTGCTTGTTACCAGTCAAAAGGAAGGTGCAGTCACAGGTGGCCCTGAATTTGTTAAAGCTGTTGGTGATTCTATTCTTGATGCCACTGTTTCAGAGAATCTTCCAGGTATACTCCATTTTGCCATTTTGATTCAGATAACATATCACTTTCTAAGAGCTAGCAAAATAAAATGTCTGATAGTACAAAGCTTAATGTTTGAGCCATTCCAATGTTTTCATTAGTTGTAGGGATAGTTACAAAAAGGAAACTGAGGTTTGGGCTAATTGCAAAAAAATCCTGAGATGTTTCAAAATTACAAAATGCCCCGTCAAGTTTGATTGTCTTAGATTTAAGGAGGTAACCGTAATATTTCTATACATATCAGGAGGGTTTTTGAAATGTTTTCTATTTACGAAGGGGGAAAATGTAAAGATGGAACCAAATCTCAAGGGGTCTTTTGTAATTTTCAAAACCTCTGGAGTTTTTTGTAATTAACCCGAACCTCAAGGGTTTGTTTGTAAATCCCTTAGTCCTAGTGCAGTGTTTGATTGCTAATCTGTTTTAAATTTTGCAGTCCTAGCTACGGAGGAAAAGTATAATGAAGCATTATACAGTGCTGCCAAACGTCTGGTGGCTGCCGTAGACGGCCTTCCTGATCCTGGTGGCCCACAGACTAAAGACAACAAAAGAGAATCTAACTTCAAAACCCGAGAAGAGACAGACGAGAAACGGGGTCAGTTCACTCTTGTAGTCGGAGGTTTGTTAGTGATTGCTTTTGTTGTTCCTATGGCACAATACTATGCTTATGTCTCCAAGAAATGAAGTTATCCATCCGGGATTTTATTTCCTGTTAGAGTTGAGTGAATGTATAAAATGTTCTACAAATGTTCATATGGAATATGCTTAATTTCACAGACCAGTGAAACAAATTAAACTTTCTTGATATCATCTATTGTTTAATTCTACATTCTTTTACTCGCAGTTTTTTCTTTTATTTTGGCCAGCTTTCTGTTATTGTTTCATTTTATCTCTTTCATCTTGAAACATCCCTAAGAGTCCAAAAACATGAATATTCATGTACATTACAGATTCAAAGTGATGTAAAGATCTCTTTTAACATCAATTGTTGAATAGGGATGAGACTAAGGGAGTGTTTGCAAATATTTCTACTTCAGAAGAAATGATTTATTGTACCAGAAGTAAGAGTAGTTGAGAATTAGAAGTTGATTGCATTTACAAATAGAACAAAAGTTGAGAATCAGAAATTGAGAGTGTTTGGTGAAAAGTTGTAAAAGTGCTTATTTGTTTGTAAAAGTCAAACCAAAAGCAGAATCAGAAATCTAATTCACACATCTCCATGCTTTTAAATTCTGATTAAACGAAGCAGAACAAAAGTTGACATTTGCAAATACTAAAATGTGATTGTTTTGTAGCCAAAGCAGAGAAACACTTTTTTAGTGATTGCAAACACTCCCTAAGACTTTGAGTGGAAACAATCAGGTAGTCCGCCGGTGCTTGGAATAGTCAAAGTCCGACTTAGGCCAAGAATCAATTGTTTAGGATACGAGAATCTCCTGACATTTCAACCTTCATCAATAATTAATTTCATTTTATTGCATATCTAAAAATATGAGAAGCCCGAAAGAATGATAAAAGCGTCTCTAGAATTTAAGCTTTAGAAGAAAAGGCATCTTGTCTGCAAATGGTGGATCAGAGTATTTTCCTGTTAGAATCTGTGATGCAACATACTGATTTGCAGCCTCAGTGTAATGAATCCCGTCCCAATTCACGTACTCTGTGCTGTCATCGCAACCTTTGGCTGTGACCGAACTTCCATTCAGAACTTTAGTCTGACCACAGGCAATCCGACTGTCATAATTCAGCGGTGGACCTCCATTTCCACAGCAGGCCATTATGGGCTGCTCAAATCCTGTAAGTACACTAACACTTATTTACTTTTTGTTTAGAGAAGTAACTGAGAGATATTACTTTGGTAAATACTAACCGTATCGGGAATAGTTTGCTATGAGATTCGACTTGATAGTGAAAATGTCGATGTATGTGACATTAGCATCTGGATATTGACCTTGCAACTTTTTAGAGAGTGCACGGTTGCAGGTTGAGAAGTCTTGAAGCTTGATTGTGAGAGCTCACACATCCAAGCTCGTCTAGCTTCGATTGATCAGTTCGAATTTGGCAATATTCTGAGGTAAGCAGCCTAGGGGACCTGTGTTGTGAATCCAAAATTTCTCGCCCTTGATCGTATAATTTCTGAGATAGAAATGAAGGAAATCATAAATCAGGAAGTTGGAAGATTTAAAATTATCTTCACAATGGAATGGGATAATTACAAAAACTATTCCTGAGGTTTGAGCTAATACCAAAAAAACCGAGGATTTTGAAAATTACAAAAATCCCCTTGAGGTTTTATTATCTTTTACATTTTACCCCCTTCGTAAGCAAAAACATTTCAAAAAACCCTTTACATTTGTAAAACTGTTATATTTTCTCATTCACATTAAAGACAGAATCAAACCCCGGGACTTTTTGTAAAATTGAAACTTTTCTGGGTTTTTTTGTAATTACCCCAAACCTCAGGGTAGTTTTGTAATTATCCTTAATGCAATTTACTTACCTCGATACCATCTTCAAATTCTAATAGAATTGTTGGAATCGAAGCGAGAACTTGATCCAACGCCTTGGAATAGAAGGCGCCAGCGAGATCATTCTGGCCTATGTCGAACATGTAGAGCGCCTTCTGAAAATAATCTTGAGCTGGTATATACTTGTCAAATTTCCTTGCTGCCAAAACAAAATAAAAATAAAAATTGAGGTAGATTTTGAGTTATATCATGATTTATGACTCTAGAAGTGAAAAATACTTTTAGCCTGGATTTCTTGAACTTTTGCCTTGAACCTGAAAACTGAGCCACTTGAATCCCAAATGAAAATGGGCTAACAGATGATGCTGTGGCTGGGAGTATAGTAGAGCCAGCAGCAGCAAAGTTGCACCCTCGTCTGAAAATCGGCGCGCCTATCGAATCCAAATACGCGTTCAGAAACGGCAAATCCATAGCATCCACTGTCACATTACCCAAAACCATGACATAAGCCTTGTTTAGCAGAGAAAAAACTATATGAAAGCACATGAAAGCTGAGAATGCTTACTTAGAAAATCGACGATTAGGCGGCCATCGCAGAACCTTCCGGAAGGTTTCTTGAAATACGTCTGCCCGTTAGGCGGGTCTAGGGTTTCGCCAAGACCGGCAACTAGGTCTCCTGTGTCGGAATTAGAGTCCCCGAAATTGAAAACTGCTGGATAATTGAAATCAATGGAGTTGGCCAGAGGGAAACAGATTATCAAGAGTAAGGTGAGATTTTGGAAGGTACAAGCGTTTGAAGCCATGTTCCATTTGTTGAATCAAGTGACAGGTTTAGCGTACCTATAATAGAAGGTAGTTTGGTGTGTTTAGTGTGCACTCGAAGTTAACTTCCACAATTGGACAACTTTAAAAGTACAAGTATTTGTTGCCGTTGCCTACAGGTTTTGTTTTGCTCACTGGTCCCCCTGGTTGCTGAGTTTTCACTTTATCAGTTATCAGTTGATGCAGAATTAGTTTAATTTCTCTCTTAATCATGAGAAGGTCTCTTGTAAGACGATCGTACGATGCGACATATTGCATTTTTTTAGTGTAAACTAAAAAGTGGTATTTTTAGTGTAAAAACTGATAATTTGTCTGAATACACTTAAATTTAGTGTACTCAGACAATGATATCACTTTTTACACTAAAAGTATCACCGGTCGAACCATGCATTTTTTGCCCTTAATCAAAGAGATTTTTACCTTTATTGGTCGGAGGTTATTCTTTCCAAATCCATGTTAGTTTTGACTTGTTGATGAGTCAACTTGTCGGAAAATAACTTCATACAGCAACAAACATAAATATTTTTCACGTAAATTAACCTCCAAGAAATACTTCTGTCCCAATAAAATTTTACGATGAAGCAAACAGAGACAATAAAGATTTAGAAGAAAGAAGAATTATCAGATTACTAGGTCAGTTCATATATAAATGTAATTCAGTACATACAAGTAGACATTTATAAAAAGCCGAGGAAAAATAGAAAAGCTAAAAAGGCTTTGTAAAATGCAAATCATCTTATCTAGGCGCAGTCTGATATTCCGATATACTAATTGCCCATTCACCAGACAACGACGAAGTCGAAATTCTCGACAGAGACTGAAAAACGTCGTCCATGTTCGGGCGATCCGATGGATCCTTCTTGAGGCAACTATAAATCAATCTGAACAACACAAGTGCAAGATCCTGAGGATATTTTCCTTGCAACGAAGGATCCATTAGCTTTCTCATATTCTCCTGTCCATCATTTTCCGACAACACCGGAGCTAAAATCTCCGGTAACTGCGTATGCGCCTCTTCGTACAACATGGATACTTCTTTCCCGGTAAGAATTTCCAGCAAGAGAACACCAAATGCATAAACATCAAGTTTCGGAGATATTATTCCATTTTCCAAATACTCAGGAGCCATATAACCTTTAGTCCCAACAATGTGCCTTGTCAATGCAAATTGACCTTCTTCCCCCTCTGCAGATCTCGCGAGACCAAAATTCGCGATTTTGGCTCTGAAATCGCGATCGAGAAGCACGTTACTGCTGTTCAGATCTTTGTGGACATGGGGAGGTGTAGTATAACGATGGAGATAATTTAGCCCTGCGGATACATCCAGAGCAATTTGTAGCCTCTTATTCCAATCCATCAATTTCTCCTCACTCTTATGGTAAATCCAATCACTGAGTGGTCCATTTGAAGCGTACTCGTAAACCAGATACCAATTTCCCTCTTTGAAAGAGACGCCGGATAATCGGATGAGATTGAAATGGTTGATTTTGTTGAGTAGATTGATTTCTTTCGAAACGTCACCGTTGATTTTCTTGATGGCGGCGAAATCGCCGTTGATTGTTCCGCGATAAACGGATCCTTTGATCAAGCAATTAGGGCTGAAATTTTCTGTTGCGGATTTGAGTTCTTCGAAGGTGTAGACTTTGAGAGACAAAGCCATGCTGGAAATGCTTTCTAGAAAGTCCTGTGAGTCTTCATCGTCGGCGTCTTTTCCGATCGGTTTTGTAACGGATTCGAAGGTCTGAGATGATGATGCGACGGTTTCAGGTTTCTTCTTTTTCTTACAGAAAACTACGGCGCCGACGACTGATGCGAGAAAAAGCCCACCGACTACACCGACCACGACATATATCCACGTTTTGCTCGATCCGCCGCTCGGCGGCGGCACAGACGGCGGTGGAGTGGATGACGGCGGCGGTGGAGGCTGAGGCGCTGTGATTTGAGTGCTTGTCGGCGGATCCTGAAGAGGAATTAGAAGAGTAGTGAATGGGTAAATGTTCGGATCTGTTTCGGATAATCCGTTTGCTGCTAGGGTTTCGGCAGTATTTGCCCCAAATTGCGAAGCTATGCCTGAAACAAATTGAGTCCAAATTACCAAATAGCTCAATAAATAATTCACGCCATTGTTACTCTGGTTTTGAGTTGGACAAGCACATCTTAGCGGAACAGTGATTCTTTCGCCGGGAAGTAAATCCCTCGCCGGAATATCGTTCTGAACCTGGAGAGCTTGACAGGTTGATAAACCTTCAAAAGTGTTGTTTGCAATATCGAGATACGTGTCCCCCTCCGGATAACGTAAGAAGCGTTGACCTGATAGTACTGGCCGGAGCAGGAACAGGTCACCGGAACTAAAACCATTCGATTCGTTTCGAAAATCGCATTTTCGGGAACGGAATTGAGATCGGCTAATTGGGACGAGTTGACGGACAAGAGAGTGGAGATGGTGGAGACAGAGTTAAACGACGGTTGTGCCCTGAAAGTGAGGTAAGCCTGGCAACTGCGTCGTACGCCATTGCAGGTGTAGCCAAGAACTGATGTTGAA
Organism: Rehmannia glutinosa; assembly: GCA_016081115.2. Taxonomy (NCBI): domain Eukaryota; kingdom Viridiplantae; phylum Streptophyta; class Magnoliopsida; order Lamiales; family Orobanchaceae; genus Rehmannia; species Rehmannia glutinosa. Next base: position 194,026 of record JABTTQ020001691.1, on the reverse strand, counting down.
TTGTCTCTGCTGTCACATAAGGCTGTGGCTTGCCTGATGTAAGGCTGCTGGGCAAGAATTAAAGGGGAATATGAAATTAGAAAGATGGAGATTGCAGAAATGATTTGGGGATTAATCATTTTGATCTCCGGGGGGAAATCATCTGGTTTTGTTTTGAGGAATTATATATGGGTAGTGGGGAAAATTAAGGGGAATGAATAATTGAATATGTAGAATATTGTGTGAAAAGGAAGGTTCGTTGAATGCAGCTGGAAGTGGAAGACGATGACCCATTTTTTTAGTATAGTTGGAGAGTTGAATGTTTCAATTATTAAATGTTATCTGCTTTTGAATGGAATACCAAGCCAAGAATCAGACATTATTAGATTATTTAATTTTTAGTGATGTCTTTCTCATGAGTCATGTCTAGAAGGAAGAACATTATGGGCATGTGAGGAGAAATATGTGAAAGGAGTACATTAATATTAAATATTAATATTCTCACCGTTGTAGAAAACTGAATATTTTTAATCGATTGTAGATATCATTTCTGATTCTAGTTTTTTTAAATTAATATAATATATTAATTAATGGATAAGTGCCTCTTATATTTACATTTACACGACAAGAAGGAAATACCAAAATTGTCTTTTCCGTACTAAGGTTTGAAATTTAATAGCAGTAGCAACTTTATTTTGTTATGACACCAAAATAAAAATAAAAAACCATTTAGCTACTTGTGTCGTGTGGGATAAGTTGGGGATTGACGAAAAAGTATTTGGTCAACCTCGCGTGAAAACAGTGCATCTTACATAGAAGTCTGGTAGAGAATATTGACTTAAACACCTAATGGGCAGCGCACAAATAAAAATCAAGAACATGATTGTATGGAGGAGATTACAAGTCTCCAGTGTAATCAACATTAATGGCCAAGTCCAAAGTCAAATTTTATTTCGTACATCTTAAAATGAATTAGGTAGAGCTGCAAAATAGGTTGGGCCTCGGTCTGCTATTTTTGGAGTTCAATTTCAATCATACTTTGAAAATACACATAAAACATGTTGAGCCGACCGGATTGGTCCGACTTTTTGGGCCAATAGGTCCGACTAAATAGGCTCGGTCTTTTTTGGGTCTATGAAAATGAAGCCTGATCCGACTTTTTTATTGGCATGCTCGTCGAATCAGACTTGTTTTTGCAACTACAAAATTAGGTGTGGCCTTGTGGGCTCTATTTTAGGGGAATCAAAATCATATATGTATTATTAATATTGTGGTCGTGCAATTCAAATTAAAACTTGGATCATGACATGCATGACATGTTAATCATTCTCTATTTTTCTAAATATTTTTCATATTCAACTCCCTTAATTAAATCTCGTTATATATATGATTAATTCACCTATGCACGTCTGTGCATGTAATCTTATTCATATATATATATATATATATATATATATGGATGAGATCCTATGAGACATACAATATAGGTAGGAACACGAGACTCAATCCACAACCTCCAACCAAATAAAATAAAAGCTAGGATTTAATGGCATTTTAGAGTAATTAAAAAATAGTGGGGACCAAATAGGGGTACAATTGGAATGTTAAAATCAGTCAAATAATTGTTTTCCTAAAATCAAGGAATAAAATCTTACCATAATCACCATCTTCTTCTCCCAACGTGAACGCATCGTCCAAAAACCAGAAAAAAAAAAAAAAAACTCGGCGTCCATCGTCCAAAACCAGGAAAAAAATCCAGCGTCGGAAAGTCCGAAACCAAATCGTCAAATATCGACTTTCAACATCGTCTTCTCCCACGATCAAAGCAACGTAAAAAACACAGAGAAATCCCACGCAAAAATCAAACCAACAAATATTCTCGTAATAAACACCAAAAAATCAACATCAACGGGATCGGTATTGCAATGTCACAGACACGGGATACCCCCTCCACAAACCAGTCTCAACAAGGTAAAATTTCACACCAATTCATCAGCAAAAATGTGTGGTTCGAATGCATGTAATGTTGAACAATCAAAAAATTCTCGAATTAATTCTGTACATATAGCTTTGGAATTATGTGCATATAGCTTTGTAATTCTGTACATATAGCTTTGCAATTCCGTAACTCGTGTATATTATATGCTTAGAGTATGTGTGTTTAGTTCGTATTAATGATATCCGTGTATAGTGTCTCGAATTTGTGTATTTATTATGAAAAATATGTATCACATATAATGTAACATATATAGCTTCTGTACATATGTGTGTTTAGTTAGTATTAATGAAATGTGTATATAGTGTCTCGAATCTGTGTATTTATTATGAAAAATGTGTATCACCTATAATATATCGAAAATAGCTTCTGTACATATGTGTGTTCAGTTAGTATTAATGAAATGTGCGCATAGTGTCTCAAATTTGTGTATTTAGTATGAAATATATGTAGTACATATAGCTTCTAATATATGTGTGTATAGTGTCTCACATATAATGTATTTCCTAAATACGTTTTTGCATATCTACAATGCATCTAATATATGTTTAGAGTATTAATTATGAACACAAATGACATTAAATATGTGTACTTATACAACAAATATTGGTGAGTTTAATTTTGCACCATACGTTCATGTTCTCAGAAATATGGATTTACACGATACATTTAAAATCAGGTAAATAGTATTCAATTTGTGGTTTTAATATCTAAATATTGTGTTTTTGCGATCAATATCCGTGATTACACGATTCACGTTGGTCGAGGCTCGAAATCTCACCGGATCAACTAAATATTGGATCCCGTAGGTTGAGCAAGAAAAATCCTCGTGCAACATGCATTTCCGCATTGGAGGCAGGAATACAATTTTATAAGGATTATGTGTTTAAAGATGTAGAATTATGTGTTTTTAGTTGTGTAATAATGTTTGTTTAGTAATAGCATATTGTTTTGTTATTTTATGCAAGCATGTATATTTGGTTTGGAATTATGTGTTTTTAGATGCAGAATTATGTGTTTTTAGTTTTGCAATAATGTTTGTTTAGTAATAAAGATATTGTTTTTTGTTATTTTGTGCAAGCATGTATATTTTGGTTTGGAATTATGTGTTTTTAGATGTAGAATTATGTGTTTTTAGTTTTGCAATAATGCTTGTTTAGTAATAGCACTTTTTTTTTTTTTTTTTTTTTTGCGAACATGTATACTTATTTTGGAATCATGTGTATTTAGCTATAGAATATTGTGTGTTTAGTTATATAATAATGTGTATATAGTTTTGGGTTAGTGGATACTTAATTGTACATAATTTTGTGCGTAAGACACACAATGTAATAACTACAATACAATATTAACGATGTATAACAACATTCCACCATATGTACGTGAAAATGTAAATTTATATTGATTAAAGAGAAAAACACCGCACGCCCCGAACCATTCATATCCACAATTCAAAAATCATCTAAGTCATATACAAATGGCTCCCAAAGACAAAAATACCAACGATAGTAAACTAACTATACAAAAATGATGAGCACAATTCGCATACTACGTTGTCTATTTAAAACAAAACTACAATACGATCTTCCCCCGTCCAAAACTTTATGGCTTCTTCCAAACATCTATCCTTTAGCTCATTGCTATGGTGGAGGATTATTGCGGTGAGTACTTCGTGCGTAAGTTAGGACAAACTTGAGACGCATTATTCTTCTCCAAATCACAATCTCATCCCTTGGTGCCACCGCCCATGTAGCTCTCCATATGCCTCATGGCATATATACCACAATCAACTTTGTTTGTGGTATCTCTCCAAGGCATGCATAGTCTAGACGGGTTGAATTTCCTGGACAACACTAGCCATTTGCGGGCACCTTTAGTCTCAAGTAGTTTGCAAACATCCGAACCTCGCAAAATATACCATGTAAAACAACTTCAAACTTCGTAGACTATATATTATAATTAACCATATCATACTAACTAACTACACATAATTTCAAACTTAAATACACACAATTACATACCTATATAAACATACTCATTCTCGCACTCAAAAATTATCTTCCCATATCTTTAACTCGATCACTATAAAATCCAAAACATGTGGGGTTGGGGTGGGGTTGGGGGGGTGTGTATGGGTGATCAGATTGTATCAAATAATTTATTGTTTAGTCCTTCAGCTTTTCCAATTCAAATTTCAAATTCACAGAAAATTACTTTAATGTATATATGCTGATGCAATGGTCTGAAAAACACTGTGCTATTACTAAATAAACATTATTACGAAACTAAAAACACATAATTCTACAACTAAAAACACATAATTCACCAACACCCTTGGATTCGACCTAGTCGATAATGTCATATATAAATTCTTTGCCCTCTTTCCCCGACCATCGCCTTCGTCCCCACTCCCCGCGGCCCTTTTCCCCTTGTTTTTTGCCATTTAGTTGGTAAAACAAAACCTACAGAAAAAATAGAACCAATTATTTACAAAAACATACAACTAACTGTCCATTAGCATAAACCATATACACATTATTATATAACTAAACACACAGAATTCTATAGCTAAGTACACATGATTCCAAATCAAATATCATGCCCCCACCAAAATACCAAAAAATAGTTTACCATCATACAAAAGGGCAAACTGAGCAAGAAAATGCAACACATAAACCATATACACATTATTATATACTTAAATACACAGAATTCTATATCTAAGTACACATGATTCCAGATCAAATATACATGCCCCCACCAATTATATCTCATTCAACAAACCCCCAAAATTAAAACCCACATAAAATAGAACATTATACATGCCCAAGGACTGCTAAAATAGTCCCTCCTTAACACGGCACTTGCTCTATTCCAAGGCAGATTGTAATGTTTATTAACATGATCAACTATCCCAACATACATAAAATGTTTGCTAGGACCAGTTACAGAGTCCGTAAATTGGTTAAAAATATCGGCAACTACTTCATTGCTCGACGAATTAATCAAACAATCCAATAGCCTCACATAATCTGTAACAAAATTAGGCCGATTATTCGGGAAATATTGCTCGTAAACATTTAGGTTTCGATAAAGAAACATTGTGTCCTATATTCAATGGTCAGAGGTGGAATTAGCATAACATCCTTTTGGAAATCTATCAAACTTCAAAAATTTTACAAATCTCTTATACCTAAAAGTTTATTCCCTAAAATTAAACAAATAAGAACAATAGAAATCAATAATAAAAACCCAAATTGGTACCCTAACATCAACAAACACCAAAATAAAAAAGAAAATAAAAATCACAGAAAACTTACAATGTTTTGTGCGAGAACCGTGATGAAGATAGAAGATGATTCGTGTCGATTCTGATTGAGCCCTACCGTGGTGAAGATATGAATAAGAATCGTCTGATTTAATTATCCTTTGAATAAAATGGGAAAGACGGGATGATGAAGTGTAGCAGATGAAAAATCGGAGAATAAGAACCGATGCCGTGGTGGAGAGATGAACATATCCTATTCCAAATAATTCAAGAATTAGAAAACGCAAGACGATAGAGTGAAGTAGATGAAAGGAAGAAAGGAAACGTGTGTCTGGAAAGAGGGAGAGAAAATCACGGTATATTGATAATAAGATTCAGTTACCAAATTCAAAAATTAGAGATTTACAATTATATCCTTGGAATAAAAAGGCAGATTACTTTCCTACCCTTGCTTGGCACTACCATGACTAAAATAGATGGGTAAAATATGAACCATTGAATATTAAATCAAATGGTCTAAATGTGGTCTCATGTTCTTACCTAAAGGCCATGGTCTCATTTGATCATATCCATATATATATATATATATATATATGATATACCTAGTGTTATATTTACCATATTGCCCCCGGTAACCGTCCAAAAGGAACCCGAGATCGAGGAGGCACGACCTCGGGCGAGGCCATCAAGAGTTTCCCAATGACTGACAAGAGCCTATTCCCTAGCCAAACGACTCAGTGCGAGGTGACCCGACCCAGAGCGAGGCATGGCCGAAGCGAGGTATCAACAACTCTGACATTTGGCCTCCCAAATGCAAAGACTCACTGATCGAGGCCCACCGACCCATTGCAAGGTGAGGCCATAAAGACCGACACGTGGATGTCTACCTTGATGTGACTGTTACAGAAGGGAGATGCTGACACGTGGAATAGGCCGTACGAAGCGTACGGTCTATAATTAATTGCATTAGGTTACTTGCCATTTGAATGACCTTTTTGAATGGTAGTTTCTAAAAACAACACCAACTTTGAAATATGTTTTAAATTACTTTCAATATCCCATTTGTAATGAATTAATATTGAGAAGATATGTAATAAAGAGCCAAATACAAAGAAGGTGTTGGAAGATGTAAAAAATATCACTCTTTAAATTTAAAAATGCTCTTTATTTTCTCTTTAAATTTAAATAGTCTCTTGGAATGCTCTTAGACTTTGAATTTAATATTTGGTGCAAAAGACCCTTTAATAAAATGGGTTTAAATAGTTTTTAGTATACTTTGGATATTTGTACCTAGATTTGGTTTTAATTCTTCATTAATTACATTTTTTTTAGATTATCTTTAAAAATGTCTAGTAATTTAAGTAATTTAAACTAAAGAAACTAAAATAATAAATACATAAAAGATGCAAGATGAATATTTTTTCTTTGATTTATTGAAATCGAAATAAATTACTAAACATTTAATCTTAAACATGTTTCAAACATTTTCGGACAGTGATCAATAACTATATTTTCATATGCTTAAGTTATGTATGTATAGATATTAAATGATTCATAATTTATTTATATTTGAAACATTTTACCATGAGAGAAAAAACCTGTTAGATAAATGTTTTTATCATGATTTTGATGATTTTGTTTTTACACCAAAACAATGTTTTTAATTGTTGTCCAAATACTCCTAAATGATTTATAATGTTTGTACTAAATTCTCGTAGTATTTCTTCAAAGTTATTTTCGATAAAAATTGGACAACACTTTTGATGATTTTGTGTTAATATGTTTTTACACCAAAACAATGTTTCTAAATATTGTCCTAATACTCCCGATCGGTCTAAAATATTTGTACTATTTTTTTGGAGTATTTCTTGAAATTCATTTTCGACAAAAATGGACAACTCCTCTGGTTTAAGGTCAATCGGTCGCCCTATAGGGCAACCTGTATCTGAAAGTTGTGCAAAATACATAACTTCATGTTTTGCTGAAAATGGTGAGGCCGACCGGTCGGACCCCCCTCCGAACGGTACCGTCGACCGGGCGACCTATAGTGCGACCGGTGTCTGAGTAAGGTTGAAATTTGCAAACTTCTCTGTATTGATTTTTGGACAAGGCCAACCGGTCCAGTGCACGTCGACCGGTCGGACCCCCCGTCGACCGGTCGCCAAGTGTAAAAATGTGTTTTTATTTTTCAAACGTCTATTTGTGCGCGACCGGTCGCCCTAATATTTGACAGCAAGATTCTAACCGTTATGCAGCGACAACTTTTCCCTAAATTATGGGGTTGATTTCTAACAGCTATAATCTTGATTTTAATTGCATTTTCTTGTAGAAATCAGTCACCAAAAGGAGCCTATCAATGATCAATCATCTCCTATAAATAGAGGAGAGAATACTACAACACAACAAGATACATTCAAGCAAATATATTTGTTCTTCATTGTTATATCTTGTTGTAATTTTCCCAGCTTATCATTTTCACATCTTGAGGTCTAGGCTTGATTCTTGATTACATTTGTACTCATATTTGTATTATTCATTGTTAGGAAATTTATTGTTTAGATTTTGATGAATGCCATGTAAAACTTAGAATAGAAAGTTGGCACCCCAATTCTTGTTGTAAAATGCATTGTAATAAATAGAGTGGCCAAGCCGAGTTAAGTCGGCCACGCCTAACATGCAAGAAGACAAAATCAAGACTAGAAGGAAGACTCATTGCGAGACAACCGAGTATGGCAAAGAAGAGTAGACGGAACTCTCATCAAGAAACAACCGAGATGCAAACAGAGTGGAGTATCGGTCAAGTCAACTCAAGAAAAGCCAAGTCTCAAGTTGAAGTGACAAAGAGTCATCCATGATTGGAAGTCGACTCTAAGTCACCTGGGGAAAGGAAGGAAATGCGATCAAGTCGAGATAACTACAAAAGATCCGTTGCACGTAAATCAAGAGACTTACTTAAACAAGTAATATTTCCATACCACCTTTCTTGGAGTGCTCAAATCCCGAAGCGTGCAAATGGAATGAACCAATGGGAAGCACTACACCGTGTCGAACTCGAAAAAGGTGAAAGAACAATTCATACGAGGAAATGGCAATTCCAAGGATCGCAACAAGACAAGCCAACGATCGCAAGTGACTTTCAAAAATAAGCCTATCTCTTCAACGGGCAAATTTTTGAAAGATCACTATAAAAAGGCCGAGGAGTTTGTTTGAGAAGAGAGATGTAAGAGACATAAGTCACGACTGAACTAGAAACGTTCAAGCAATTATTAGAAAATCAAACATTCTCAATCCTCAAGCCTACACTACGAAGAACATCAATCCAACACTCACCCGTGAAGGAAAGATAACTTCAATCGGTTGAAGAGGAAAATATCGAAACAAGGGGTCTACATTCCACGAAGGATTGTAGGAAGGTTCAAGGTCGAACCAAGTCTTAAGCTTTTGGAGGGCTTCGTGATCAAATCCAAAGAGCTTGAGCAAGTGAGTCAGAGTATCAAGGCGCACCGCCTGCGTGAAGAAGCCGAGTCGCATTTGAGAAGCCAACCGAGTGATCAAGGCGTCTCCGATCGAGACCCAAAGGATCAAGTCACCGTGTGATCAAGACTTGTATCCGGATTGTTACCACTTTGTATACGATCATTACCTAGTGGATTCCTCCAGGGAGTTGGAGAAGAGATGAGTAGAAGAATTACCCCATCTTCGAACCTCTATAAAAATTTCATTGTGTCATTTATATTTCAAAGACTTAAATTCCTGCATTTTTAATCGCTTATATCTGTTTTGATAAATTTGCTATCCACTTGATAATTTATAAGTACTAAACCAAGCAATAAACTCTTGCTTAATCAAACTTAAGGGTGTTAAGTCTTCCAAAAAAACAAAACCACAAAATGAGTTAATTTAGAGCCAACAACCGAAGTTACTCCATCAACAAAATCGGTTGAGTCTCATTGAGATTAACTCTACCGAGTGGTCAATTGACTGTCCATCAAGACACAAATGTGTAGTATCAACTCAGTATATTTAAAAGGACTAAATCGAAAATTTGGTAAGGTTTATTCAACCCCCTTCTAAACCTTACACTTACACCCTTTGGGACCTACATTCATTATCGAGTTGTAATCTTCAATTTGGGTTATCATTCAACACAAGATATCATTGTGAGTGTTCTTGTGGTAAGAACACACTTGGGTGATCTAGGTGTTAGGTGCAAGAAGATTGTGGTGATCTTCTTATTGAAGAGTGTGGTGCTCTTTGAGGTGTTGAAGAATTTGGTGTTCTTCAAGATTGAAGATTGTGGTAATCTTCACAAGGTGCCGTTGGAGATTGTGGTAATCTTCAAGAGAGATTGTGGTAATCTCAAAGGTGGTGTAGAAGAAGAGTGTGGTGCTCTTCAAGGTGATGTTGTAAGTGTAAGTCCAAGCGGCTACGATAATCTGTAGAGGGGTGAATAGATTATCTCCATCTTTTCGATTTTACCCTCTTTTTCGAATCGAATGCTCAAAGACAATAATAAAGGTGCGGAATATAAACAACACACGTCAATTTAAAGAGGTTCAACCCACCTAGGGCCTAATCCTCTACCACCCCAAAGATATCCGGATGGATTTCAAAGAAAAGAATTTTATTAATTACCAAAATTAATACAAATTCAACTTACAACACATTGAAGAGCACCACACTCTTCTTCAACACCACCTTTGAGATTACCACAATCTCTTCTTGAAGATTACCACAATCTTCAAATGACACCTTGTTTAGATTACCACAATCTTCACCTTGAAGAGCACCACGATCTTCAACACCTCAACAAGAAGATTACCACAATCTTCTTACACCTAACACCTAGTTCACCCAAATGTGTTCTTACCACAAGAACACTCACAAGGATATCTTGTGTTGAATGATTACCCAAAATTCAAGATTACAACTCGATAATGAATTATACAATTGAGTGCAAGTGTAATCAAGAATAGCCTAGGCCTCAAGAATGTGAAAGTGAATAGCTAGGCAAATTACAACAAGAAATAAGACAATGTAAGAACAAGTGTATTCTTGAGTGTATCTTGTTGTGTTGTAGTTTTCTCTCTCTTATTGTGTTGCTTCAATTATTCCTCTATTTATAGAAGATGTCTTGTACATGATAGGCTCCTCTTGGGGACATGAATTCTCGAAAAATTGCAAGAAAATTGAAGAAAAGAGTTAGAAATCAATCCCACAATTTAGGGAAAAGTCATCACTGTCACGCACAACGGTTAGAATTTTGTCAAACTTTAGACGACCGTGGCACAAGACAAAATAGACGTTTGAAAATGAGAAAACACATTTACACAGGCGCACGGTCGCCGAGTCGGCCAAATTCCGACCTATGTCCAACCGGCCGAAAGCGAACCAAAAAACGAGTCCAAAAGTTCTGCTTTTTGAAAAATGCTCCCAGTGCACGGTCACCGCTGGCCGACCGGCCGATCGACCGGCCGACCGGCGACCACACCGGGTTACCACCCCACCTGGGCCAACTCAACCTTTTTTTTTCAAAAATAGCTTATTCACGCTTTTCACAATTTTCAGTGTGGGATGCCCTATAGGGCGACCGATTGGCCTCAAAACAAAAGTACTTGTCAATTTTATATCGAAAATAAACTTCAAGAAATACTCCAAAAAATAGTAAAAATATTTTAGATCGATCGGGAGTATTAGGACAATATTTTAGAGCCATTGTTTTGGTGTAAAAACACATTAACACAAAATCATCAAAAGTGTTGTCCAATTTATATCGAAAATAAACTTGTAGAAATACTCCGAAAATATTAAAACCATTTTAAATCATTTAGGAGTATTTGGACAACCTTTAAAAACATTGTTTTGGTATAAAAACAAAATCATCAAAATCATGATAAAATCATTTATCAAACAATCTCCCACTTTTTGATGATTACAAACCAAAACAATTTTAACGAGGTCGATTTTGAAAACAAAACATTTTTACCTGTAAAAAGGAACTTTCCGTTGTGAGCGACAACATTCCACGCAATATAATCACAATGATGGGAGTAGAGATATTCAAACACATATAGCAAATGCTCCCCTATCAACATGCACAACAAGAGTTATATAGAAGCAACTTAAACATAAGCTAAAATATTAACTTTTCGATATTGAGCTTAAGTATCAAAAACTTAAAAGCTCCCCTCACAAAGATACATCATTAGAACCGTATATAGGTCCATACTACAACCAATGGACCATGATTCATTGATAAGGGTCTTTTTTTATGCATGTTTTATGTGTATATGTGAGTAGAATTCGAGTTATTTTATTGTTAGTTTTGTAAATTTTTGATTGTACATAGTTCATATTACTCCGAGATGATTTTATTGATGTAGATTGACCATTCGGGCTAATTTTGGTGAATTTCGGACCATGAATTCATGTCAAAACATACCGGGAGTTTAAGGATGCAAAAACGCTCGAAATTCCAAGCCAAACGCGTCATTTCGGGCCTTTTGGTCCAACACGGGCGGGGTGTCGGGCAACACGGCCGTGTTCACGGAGCTAAAAACTCGAAATTTTTGCGTAAAACCCGAACACGGCCTGGCCGTGTCGCATAACACGGCCTGGCCGTGTTGGACAACACGACCATGTCGCCTATTTTCGATTTTTTGTGCGGCACGGCCTGGCCGTCTTTGCCCTAACACGGCCGTGTCGGGGCCACTTTTCATCACTTTTCTTTGCGGAATTTGGGGAAAACTCACCAACCAATCCATTTTGGCCACTTTTGTACACTTTTAACTACCTATTTTGTTTGAAACATGTCTCCATGTCCCCTCCTCATCACTTGAATACAAGAATTCGCCAACCAACAACAGGAAAATAGGGGTGATTGTTTAATAAAAGAGAGTACTATCAATGTATTGGTTGCCTATAAAAGCCAAGAGTTGAAGTTGGGAGAAAAATTCATTAGATATTCAGAAAATATTCATTGTATTCATTTCATTAAGTAGAATTGGGATCAAAGGGGTCTTGAAGAAGAAAGCTTGGGCAATATTGGAGAAGAAGGCTTGGAGTAACATCATCAATCAAGGAAGAAGTCCATTGAGGTTTTGAGAAAGATAAGTACACCATGTCTACAATGCTAAAATCTTCTTGTGTAATTTACTCTTTTGTCAAAATCATGAGTAGCTAAAATCTTAGTGTTTGAGTGTAATGATCTCTAGAATGGATTTGTGATTAAGGTTTGTATGTTTTTAATAAAATTCTCATGTCTTGTGTGATTCACTTATATCATGCTTATCTCACGAGTTAATATTTCCTAGGTATATTGATTTGATATCTTTTCTTCATCGGGTAATCGAAAGATTTATGGTGAAAAAGAAATTGTATAAGTGAAAAGAGTTGCATGCAATCCTAGATATAGGGCGACATAAATCTTCCGGATTAGGGTCAAACCTAATATGGGAATTCATAAATCGTTATAATGCAATCTTGGGGTTTTAACTAGAAAGAGATTTCAGTTAATCAACTTGAGATTAGGAGTTTTTTGCCTTGAGAAAGGGATTAACTTAAATCGGGAATTTCTACGGTCCACATAGCATGAGATTTTATTAAAAGAAGTTGGTTTTTACTTAAGGGCTTATGGTTGAATCTTTTAACTTGTCAAATCACAAAAACATTCTAGAGGGATTTACATTCAAACACACTTTTATCTCTTGATTTCTTATTCTACAATTTTTACTTCATTTTTACAATTTATAATTTGTTTTCCTTTTTCATCAAACAAAAACTCAAAATTGTTAGATTAAATAACAAAAAGACGGTAATTATTAGTACTTACAATCCTCGTGGGAATGACACTCGGTACTCAATAATCTATATTATAAAACGATAGGTGCACTTGCTCGGTTTTAAAGATAGCTTTTGAGCCATCATTCATACATAACCATAATGCACCAAGTGGACTAAATATGATCCACAACTTATGGCTTTATGAAGCCATAGCGTATAGCCTTCTTTTCGTTAAGCTTATCTTAGCTTTTATGAGCTAATGAGCTTATAACCTATTTATCCCCCTTTGGAATCATAAAAAGAATGTTAGCACGATAAATACATCATATATTCATATCAAAGTGCGCAAGAAAACCGATGTATCGAGCTATTTGAGCATTGAAACTTATAAACCAAATAGAGGAAAAATCGAATCATACGGCTTGTAGAGGTTTATGAAAACTCATTTGATAAGCAAAACATGATCTCTATAAATGTATAAGACTTTTGAAATCGAGAGAATCATGTAGGTGATGAATTTTTCATTGAAACGTTTTATCGAACACTCGGCGGACGTCAAAAATTGAGAAAGATATATATAGCCCTTGTAAATGAAATCAAGCCAAGTTTTTCATCACCAAATGCAATTTAACAAATGTCAATCATCAACAATCAATAAGCTCATCACAAAAATATATGAATTGCATTAAGAAAAATACATATAAGCCACAAACTCGAGGTTCAACCCAATTGAGCTAAAGAGAGTGAAATTCTTACCATTCGATCGGTAAAGACGAGCAATGATAATGATAGTCGAGCTAGATAATCCCCAAACTATGTAATACATGCAACCAAACACATTTGAAGTGAAATGTGTGTGCAAATGTCAAAGGGGACGAAATAGAGAAGAAAAAGGCCAAAATGCCAAATTGAAACAGAAAGCAATATATCCGAAAACACAAAGAGGGCGACCGGTTGGAGGTCAAGGCGGCCGTCGTCGAGGCTAGAGCGGCCGGTCGACCTCCCTTCAAAATTTTCTTTCTTTTTTTGCGAAGTTTGATCCAAAAATCCGATTTTTCGCCCCTAAGTTTTAAAAGCGTGCAAAATGCAAACGAAGACCTTATTCAATATACATTATGTTATAATCAAGCTCGAAATGAGGTAAAATACTCGGCGGTTAAAAAAAATTGCGAGTTATCCTTGAGACGGATTTAAACACATCTCAAGTTTTTGTTAAAAATCACAATCCCTTAAAAAATATATCGAATCTCAATATGTTTAGTTCGATTATGACGAACCAAATTTTGAATACGAATAACCGTATAATAGATACCGAACTTGTTATCCCGAAAAAATAAGAACGTTCTAAAGCTTTGGATACAACAAGTCATAAGAAGAAGTGCCTTTCAAATATTTGAAAATTTCTTTTAATGGCACTTTTAATGAGATTCGTTGGGATAATTTTTGAAGTCGAGCATATAGACATAAGGTATATGGAATGTCGAGTCTATATTAATAATACAAGAAGACATACCTCGAATTAGTTTGTCAACCGACATGCCTTTCTCAACCTTTGTCAATCTTTAACCATAGAGGTTGAGATAGTTCTTCTTTTCTTCAATGATTAACTCCTTCAAGAGTTCTTTTGAAATATAACCATCTTCTTGGCATTGAATAATTTGAAGTCCAAGCAATAAATTGAGCTCCCCCATCATGCTCATCTCGAGTTCACCTAGTATCAACTTAGAAAAATATCTTGCACAAATATTCATTAGTAGCACCAAAAATATTCTCATAAATATGCACAAGTTTACAATCTTGCCCTTTTTTAAAAAAACAAAGAGAGTAGTATCAACTTTACCTCTTGTAAAATCATTTAGCAAAAATAGCTAAGTCTATCATACCATACATGGGGTACTTGTTTTAAACCATACAAGGCCTTTTATAAAAATCATTTGGCCTATAAAAATTTAAAGCCCCGGAGATTGTTTTACATAGACTTCTTCTTGAATAAAACCATTGAGAAAATTGGATTTAACATCCATTTGGTAAAGCTTGAAATTTTCTTAAAACAAGAATGGGCAAGTAAAGTGCAAATAGTTACTAAATGTGCTATGAGTGCAAATGTTACATCAAAATCAATTACCTTCTTCTTGAAAATACCTTCGAGCTACTAACCTTGCCTTAGTTCGACCAATGTTGCCTTGGTCATCGAGTTTGTTCCGAATACCCTTTTGTCTACTTCATTACTATCATCATAGGGCATCCAATTGGTCTAAGGTGTTCACAATAGAACATTTACATCCAAATGTTTTGAGGTAACAATATTTGGAGTACTTCGTTTCTCATCTACACAACCAAACAAACTCATTAATGGCATCGCTTATATAAGCAAGAAAAAATAGCCCAAGTGTAAAAACATGCTTCAATCATCAATCACAAAATATCTTGCAAAAAAGAGCATAGTAGAATAGACACTATATATATATATATATATATAGATCATGAAGCACATACTATGCATTTAGAATATCATCAAGAGTCTAATAAATCATGCAAATTCAAATAAGCTTAAGAAAGCTACAAAAGTTCTCTTTTGAAATTTGAGAATCCAATAGCATATAATTGAGACCTTATTTAAAAGTATTTGAACAAAAGTTGACAAAGCAAATATGTGCAATCAAATATCGAATAGTGCCTTTCAAAAAATCTAAAAATCCTCTTAATGACATTTGTATGAAATATTATGAAAAACAAGCACATAGGCACATGGCAATACATATATCGAGTCTATAAGAGTAAGAATAACACAAGTAAACGTACCGATAATTTATGCCTTTTCTTGACAAATAATGACGAAAATGGCCATTTGTAAAAATATGTAAATCCTACACAATTCTTAAAACAAATCTAGCACAAATCATAATGATAAAAGTGTAGGCTAAAAGATATCACAAGTAAGCTCATGCCATAAAAATCCATAAGAGATGATAACATACTATAGTCTTCAAAAATGCACAAGAGTTTTAAAAACATCATATAAGGTCTTTTTTTAAAAAAAAAATTAAAAGCACAAATATATATTGAAGACCTTAATTAAAAAATAAATACTTGAAAACTCATTTTGCAATAAAGACACAAATAAAAGCATGCATAATAACAAAATAAAATGCATAATTAAATAGGAGATACGAGTTACCAATTACGCCATTTCCATGGGTTGTGCCGTTCCCACCTGATGATATCTTCCCTTTGAGAAGTCACTTTGTTGATGATGACTTCTTTGATTATTCCATGGATTATGTTCTTCCCAATTTTGATTATATCCTCTTCTTGAAAATTGGCTTTGTCGAAAATAGTTTCTCCTTCTTTGATCAAATGAAACGGTCATTTGATGTCTTCTTGCGGTATGAATTTTCTTCGATCATTATTTCACGGTACCTAATAACACATTATTTTGTGGTACCCTTATGTGTTTGGGTCCTTTAGGATTAGTCTTGAGACTTTTAGGTCTCCAACAATAATTAGAGCTATTTCTAGCCCGACAAGTATTTACCGTATGACCCTTTTTACCGCAATAAAAGCATGTAATAATTCTAGGAGCATAATGACCAACGTGCTTAGAGACTTGATTCTTTTTCATGTGATTGACACCTTTAGGCTTATGATCAAGTTCTAGTTTCAATTATTACAACAATCAACAATATTGGTCATTCTATCGACTAAGTTGGATTTAGATAAATCATTTTTCAAGCAATTTATATCCTCAACAAGAGTACTATTTTATTTCTCAAGGTTTCTAACCTTGTCAAGAGTGGTGGTGTGAGCACATGATAGTGATTCATAGGAAGTAAATAAACAATCCTTATCATTTTTTAAAACAATGAATTCCTTTTTCAAATTTTTGTATTTAACAAGTAAGTTTTGGAATTCATCTTGTAGCTCATCATAATCATTTTGCAAATCACTATATTCATTTTGCAATTCATTGTCATAAGAAGTAGAGGGTTTAGAACTTACCTCGTTTTTCTTCGATGCCCATGAGGCATTGTTCAACTTGTTCATCATGGGAGGTTGTAGAAGGCTTATCCCATGTTGTTGGATTTGATGTTGTATCCATTTGTGAAGTAGATGCTTTTGAGTTGCTCCTTTCATTTGCATATACTTCATAGATGGCTTCTAATTTTTGCCATACTTCATGTGCCGATCGAATACCTACAACATGATCAAATTCCAAAGTGGTAAGTGAACAATGTAAAATATTAAGAGCTTTACCATTTAAGGAGATGATTTTCTTCTCTTCATCATTGAGCTTTTTGAAGCCTTTTGAGGTGTGTGGTGTATCTTTCATCGGAATGGATTCTCCATTAATGACGGTGTTCCAAATGTCGAACCCGCAACTTTGTAAATAGCATTCCATTCTTTCTTTCCAAAATATAATTTTTTTGGAGTCAAACCGAGGTGGCTTGGTGGTGGAGGTGCGGAAAGATGAGCTTCGTCAGAGTCGACGATCGTTTCTCTTCACTCGCGATGTGAAACGAGCTTGCCAAAGAGTTTGGCTTTGATACCACTTGTAAGTCCAAGCGCTACGATAATCTGTAGAGGGGGTGAATAGATTATCTCCATCTTTTCGATTTTACCCTCTTTTTTCGAACCGAATGCTCAAAGACAATAATAAAGGTGCGGAATGTAAACAACACACGCCGATTTAAAGAGGTTCAACCCACCTGGGCTTAATCCTCTACCACCCCAAAGATATCCGGATGGATTTCAAAAGAAAAAAATTATTAATTACCAAAATTAATACAAATTCAACTTACAACACCTTGAAGAGCACCACACTCTTCTTCACCACCACCTTTGAGATTACCACAATCTCTTCTTGAAGATTACCACAATCTTCAACGGCACCTTGTGAAGATTACCACAATCTTCACCTTAAAGAGCACCACACTCTTCAACACCTCAACAAGAAGATTACCACAATCTTCTTACACCTAACACCTAGTTCACCCAAGTGTGTTCTTACCACAAAGAACACTCACAAGATATATCTTGTGTTTAATGATTACCCAAAAATTCAAGATTACAACTCGATAATGAATTATACAATTGAGTGCAAGTGTAATCAAGAATAGCCTAGACCTCAAGAATGTGAAAGTGAATAGCTAGACAAATTACAACAAGAAATAAGACAATGTAAGAACAAGTGTATTTTTGAGTGTATATTGTTGTGTTGTAGTTTTCTCTCTTATTGTGTTGCTTCAATTCTTCCTTTATTTATAGAAGATGTCTTGTACATGATAGGCTCTCTTGGGGACATGAATTCAGAAAAATTGCAAGACAAATGAAGAAAAGGTCATTAGAAATCAATTTAGGGAAAAGTCATCACGACAACGGTTAAATTTTGTCATTAAACTTTAGGGGCGACCGGTGTCACAAGACAAATAGACGTTTGAAAATGAGAAAACACATTTACACAGGCGGCGACGTCCGACGGGGTCCGACCGTCGACTCCGCCCAACCGGTCGAAAGCGTAACCAAAAATGAGTCCGAAAAAGTTCTGCTTTGAAAAAATGCTCCTGTGTACGGTCCACTGGTCGGGTCGACGGCCGACCGACCGGCCGACCGCGACCGGCCGACGCCGACGCTCCGGCCGACGGGGCCGACCACACCGGCCTATCACCCCGTTGGCCGGTCAACCAAGATTTTTTCAAAGAAATAGCTTATTCATTTTTTTCACAATTTTCAGTACGGGATGCCCTATAGTGGCACCGATCGGTTAGCCTCAAAACAAAAGTATTGTCCAATTTTATATCGAAAATAAATTTCAAGAAATACTCCAAAAAATAGTAAAAATATTTTAGACCGATCGGGAGTATTAGGACAATATTTTAGAACCATTGTTTTGGTGTAAAAACACATTAACACAAAATCATCAAAAGTGTTGTCCAATTTATATCGAAAATAAACTTGTAGAAATACTCCTAAAATATTAAAACCATTTTAAATCATTTAGAGTATTTGGACAACCTTTAAAAACATTGTTTTGGTATAAAAACAAAATCATCAAAATCATGATAAAATCATTTATCAAACAGTAAGTTGTTGTATTAATTTTGGTAATTAATAAAACTTCTTTTTCTTTTTGAAATCCATCTCGGATATATTGGGGTGGTAGAGGATTAGGCCCTAGGTGGGTTGAACCTCTTTAAATCGACGCGTGTTATTTACATTCCGCACCTTTATATTTGTCTTGGCTTATTTGTATCGAAAAAGATGGCTAAATCGAGAAAATGGAGATAATCTATTCACCCCCTAGATTATCGTAGTCGCTTGGACTTACAAAACCAAATATATATTTTTGGTAATGGTTAATCATGTTTAACAATTATGCTCCAATAACAAGATTTAGTATTTAAAAGATCATAGTAGAATTAACTGGATGTACTTTTGGTTTATTTCTCGAATAAAACCAATTATTTAATTATTAGTTTATAATCGATGATTAGCTAACTTTATATTTTGGACTCGAATACTTTCCAAGAGAAAAAAGGAAGAAGTATAATATATATAAATGAAATTTAATCTACAATAATATACTTTTTTTATATTTATTTAAAAGAGTTTAATATATCCAGAAAAAAATAGAGTTTAGAGTTCGTTTCGATTAAATAATTAATACATTATTTTGAACTAAATTAATCAAGATAAGATTTTCATATATGTTTAATATTTTTATGTGTATGTGTTATACACAATTATAAGTTTACATTTTTTATAACTTGAATCACTTAAGAATTAATAAATTAATTATGTTTCTTAAGAAATAATGTATTATTTAGAATAATTTTTCTAATTAATAAATAGTTCAATCAAGACTCGGGGCATTAGTATTCAAAATAAACAATTATTATATGATTTTATAAAGGGCATTTGGATCAAACATGAAATTCAAATTAGCATAGGGGTAAATATTAGTAAATATTACATGGGATAAATGCTACATATATAGTCAGATTTTCAGATTTAGATGATGTTTTTTTAAAGCAGATTTAATAAATTAATTATGTTTCTTAAGAAATAATGTATTATTTAGAATAACTTTTCTAATTAATAAATAGTTCAATCAAGACTCGGGGCATTAGTATTCAAAATATACAATTATTATATGATTTTATAAAGGGCATTTGGATCAAACATGAAATTCAAATTAGCATAGGGGTAAATATTACATGGGATAAATGCTACATATATAGTCAGATTTTCAGATTTAGATGATGTTTTTTTTTAAAGCAGATTTAGATTGATGTTATAGTGTATATTATCCTAAATATATCTTGTATTTTTTAACGATAATTAGTACAAGGGACCATAATGTAAATTTTCAATAAGGTTCGGGAAAGAGAGATCAAACTTCGGAGTGTTTGCAACACTTCTGATTATTTATTGGAAATAACATGTAGAAAAATAGAATTAAAAAATCTGAAGTCGCTAGTATTTGCAAATAGAATTTGAAGGCCACAAATTTAAAGTTGAAGTATTTGGAAAAGAAAATATTCCAAAACTCTTTGAGGAAGACAAAAAACACTCAGATATGAATTATATATAATTAGAAGAAAAAAGAGCAATTTTAGATTATATTAAAAAACTAATGATAAAAATGTTAAATATATATAAATATATTTTTATTTACAAAAATACCAAAAATACTTTTCTAAAACAAAAACACCATATAATCCTGGATTTTTAGATGCTTATGCTGTTAAATGTTAATGTGATTGACCCAATCCCCATCTCCTATTAGGGGTGTGCACAATTCGGTTAACCAGCCGAACCAAACCGGAACCGAAAATTCGATTCGAAACGAACCGAAACCGAAAAATTCAGTTTGGTTTTCGGTTTTTATTTTTTCAAAATTTTAGTTTTCGATTCGGTTCAGGTTTTAGTGTTCGGTTGACCGAACCGAACCAAAAACCGAATTTTTAATAATAATAAAGTTGCTATTTGGAAACAATTCTATTAGAAATAGGCAAATAGCAACTTGTCAGATATTTTCAGATTTCATTCACTCGTCTCTCCGTTCTCTTCTCTCGGACTCTCCCTACGCACAACACAGAGGCGCACGACGGCGAGGCAGGCGTCCCCCGGCAGCCGTCCACTCTATCCGGTCCAGGTGCCAGCTGCTCCAAATTATCAGGGTTATTTCAAATCTATTTCTTCCAAACCCTAACTTGTTAAAAAAATTCATAAATATAGGATTCTACTACTAAGTGAAGATTTATCTTTAATCAGTTATTAATTAGTATTTCTGGAGGATTTGTGTGTAAATTGGTATTGGTGGATGGGATTTGTAAAATTAAAAATGAAAAAATTGTGCAAGTGCAAGCAGTACATAAATAGAGATACAGAGCAACCATTTTGTTTGTTTTTTTATTCAATTGAAAATTCGGTTCACCTTAAATCGAACCGAAAAACCGAAATTTCGGTTCGGTTTTTTACCAACCTAAATTATTAATTTCGGTTCGGTTTTCGGTTAGGATTTTGGTCAACCGAATTTTCGGTTCGGTTCGACCGAGCGAACACCCCTATCTCCTACTATTCTATTGTACTCAAAAAAAGATTTCGATTTAATGAATTAGAAACATAATATAAGCTGTTTCAAAAAAAAAAAAAGAAACATAATTTAAGCTAGCAAACTACATACACTAAAAAATATTTTTTCGTTCTATCATATATTTCCCGATATTTACAAACATTTAATTTGCTAACACTCCCTTTGATCAGGGGCGTCCTTGTATTTATTGAACTCTTGCAAAATCCCGCTCCCGCCGTAGGTTAAACCCTAACCACCATTCCACCGCCTCCGTCTCTCCGCCGCAACTTCCGTTCTCTCCGACAACAAAACTCTACCTGCCATGGCGGAAGAGAAGGAGGAGAAGTCATTCAAAGACTTAGGAATAACCGACCAATTAGCAGAGGCGCTCGACGGGTCCCCTGTCATGGCGGAAGAGGATGAGAAGTCATTCAAAGACTTAGGAATAAACGAACAATTAGCAGAGGCGTGCGACAATCTAGGATGGAAAAACCCTACAAAAATACAGGTGGAAGCCATACCTCATGCCCTCGAGGGAAAGGACATAATTGGACTCGCCCAAACTGGTTCGGGTAAAACCGGGGCGTTTGCAATTCCGATTCTGCAATCGCTTCTAGAAACCCCGCAGGCTTTCTTTGCCTGTGTCCTCTCTCCCACACGTGAACTCGCCATTCAAATTGCCGAGCAGTTTGAAGCCTTGGGTTCGGGAATTGGTGTCAAATGTGCAGTGGTAAAATAATATAACGGAAATCTCTCTTTTTGGTCACTATGGAGGGTTTCTGTATTTAATTGTATTGCTCGGAATTTTTCTTTTGCAGCTTGTGGGAGGGGTGGACCAAGTACAGCAGAGCATTGCCCTTGGCAAGCGGCCACACATTGTTGTGAGTTTGTGTTTTACTGCACGATTGAGTCTCATTATGCTTATCTTCTCAACTAGGAATAATAGCCTTTTGAAATTTTTTATCTAGTGCTATAGAGCACATGTTGTGGTCAGTTAAAAGAGAATAGGAAGGATTTGTTCTTATCTTTTTTTCCCTAAATTTATCTTCTATTCATTTTAATGTATGTTAGTTATCATCAATAATTAATGCTGGCTGTGTAATCCTGTACAACCTAGTTTTATGGGTTGTACGTTTGGTTGACTTCTCAAAGAATAGAAAATGTTGGATGCTGGTAAATTCTTTGTTATGGTGAGCCTCAATACTGGAAGTGTGACCCCCACCCTGCACCCCCAAAAAAATAAAAAGTGAAAGAAAAGTACCAACAAGAAACTTGGCGATGGATTATTTTAGACAGAATATGTTAATAGTAGTAGAAAGAGCTGTAAGGTTGTGGTTCAAATATACCGCTGCCTGGTTTCAGCATTTGTTTATGTTTGGGCTTCTTCATATGTTGTCACCAACACCTTAGAAACACTGTATCAGGGAATGGTAAGTGAAACGCCAAACAAGGAGACTGATGATCCTTCCTCTCTCTCTCTCTCTCTCTCTCTCTCTCTCTCTCTCTCTCTCTGAATTTTAAATAAAATAAAAATTCCATTTGTGTAAAGCTATGCCGATCTTCAGAAATGTTGAACATTTATAATGTCAATAAACAAAGTTGTCGTTTTCTGACGCATGACTTGTTCTGAAATGCATGTATAAGAAAACTTCTGTAACATTTGTGGAGCATAAAATTCTCAAATGATGTGGTATGGTGGTAATCTGTGTGCATATTATAAAGAATCTTGGTTGATTAACCATTTTTCCGTTGGTCCCCTTGCTAGGTTGAAGTTCTGGTATCTGTCATCTTTTAGAAAATTTTAGAAGCACCTTTACTTTGGGTTGTATTTTCTGATTAATTTAGGCTTACAAATAAGCACAATTTTTTTGCGCCATCTGGAAATAAATATTTTTCTGAACATATCTTGTAGGTGGCTACACCTGGTCGTCTTGTCGATCATCTTTCTAATACGAAAGGGTTCTCTCTACGTATGTTGAAATACTTGGTAAGATATTTCTTTAAATGCTAATAGCCTAATATGAGCTTGAAAACGCTCATTCTTTTTCTGTTGATGTGTGCATATATGTCTCTCTCTTGGCTGATTATATGATAAACCAATGCTGATCATATGATATAGATAGAATGTTAAAATAGTTCATTACCAATAATTTTCAAACATGTGATATTGCTTTCTAAGTGTAAAATATTTTAATTAACAGACGACTGAGCCTCCTCGTGCTAATTTGGATGCTTCTATGATACTTGAAAAGATAATAACAAATGTATTGAAATAATTGACAATACTGTTGTTATTGTATATTTAGTATGCTAAGATTGGGGATTGTTGATTTTGATCTGTTGTATATAGAAGAGAAATGACGTGATAAAGTCATTGCTTACCTTAATGGTTAAGTTTCCATTTATAATAATTTCACAGGTGCTAGATGAAGCGGATAGATTGCTTAATGATGATTTTGAGAAATCAATTGATGAAATATTGAATGTGATTCCTCACGACAGGAGAACATATTTATTTTCCGCAACCATGACCAAAAAGGTATGCAAAGCAGTAGTAGCTTACTGCAATTTAATATATTATTATATGTTTATTTAGTCTCAGCCATATGGTAGGAGCAACATTGGAACTCTACCGGCGAATGTTCTGTTGATGAGCCTTCTGTTAACCTGACATATGGTTCATTCTCTAAAATCGTTTTGTATAGTAAAGTTGTTTGTTATCATTGATAAAGCAACCTCCTCTGCAAAGTTGCTTTAATTTTCTAGACATAATGAAGAAAGAAAAGGAGAATGATAGATGAAATTTCAAGTGAATTATCTATTAGAAATAGATATTTTTTTATTTAAATTTGTTTTAGCATTGATCTTTGATTGTTCACTGTTTGTTAAAATGCAAAATCATTGTTGAGCAAATTAACCATCTACACATTTTTTTCTTCTCTTAGTCAATGTATCAGATTACATTCAGCGTATTCAACCTTTTGCTTTTTTATTTTAATGATTTATTTAGTCATTAATTGTATTGCATGTGTCATGGGCTAAATCACACTATTATTGAAAGAAAACAAGTGGATTGAAACAGCTAGGGAAGGAAAGTAGTATAAGTGGCCATCAACTCATATTAGGGATTCTTGGACTGAAGAATATATATCAACAAGGCTCTAACGAGGATAAGATTAGTTTGTTATTGAATCCAAATGAGTTGTTTGTAAGTAAACCGATCTGTTTTTTAAAATAGTAAGAATTCATAATGGGTGGTGCCGTCAATATTACAGGTGAAAAAGCTGCAAAGAGCTTGTCTGAAAAATCCTGTGAAGGTATTGCAATGGTAGCTGTTTCCTTGTCATTTTTTTTTTTGATTAATTCCTCTGTTTCTTTGTCTTATATTTTTTGTTTGACTACAGATTGAAGCTGCTTCCAAATATTCCACTGTTGATACGCTGAAGCAACAGTATCGTTTCGTTCCTGCAAAGCACAAGGTCTGTACATTCAGTACTTTCAAGTTCTTTTTGTAATGTGTACAGAATGCTATCCTTTTGTGTGATATGCTTTTTACACCCTAACAAGAGTCTGGTTAATGTAGATCTCTGTTTTAACCATAGTTTTGTTAGTGTGTTCTTATTGGGTTTTAGTTTCAGTACATGAGTAGATACATAGTTCTGTTAATGGCATGTCCGAAATGCTTTTAGTTTTAAGTACTTGAGAACAAGAAATGAAGTTGAAAAGTTGCCGTGTATTCTACACCTGCTTCCATGTTATCTTTGCCTATGATGAATTTGGAGATTGAACAACTTAAGCTGAAGGTAGTTGGCCCAAATTGGTTGTGCAAAGGATTGGTTACACTTAGAGAAAAGTGGAAGAGAAAGATTGCACCTAATGGTTTTACAAAATAAAAAAGGGGTGGCTAGCGACTAGCGTTATACTAGATGGAGCCTGGAGGCGAAGTTATGAATGCGTACCTTGTTACACTATTATATTTCCTTCATTTTTATTTTTCCCCATTTCTCTCTTTGCTCCAGGATTGTTATCTTGTTTATATTTTGACTGAGATGTCAGGAAGTACATCTATGGTTTTCACTCGAACTTGTGATGCCACTACTCTTTTGGCTCATCTTCTTGAACCTTGGGTTCAGAGCCATTCCAATTAACGGTCATATGACCCAGGTAATACTTTAGATGATCCAATGACGTGTTGGAATACTTTATGTTTCTCATCTAATTATACATCCAATTTTCCATGTGACTCTGTTGCTTTTTTGCAGTCAAAAGACTTGGAGCCCTAAATAAATTCAAGGCTGGAGAATGTAACATTCTTATCTGCACTGACGTTGCCAGTAGAGGACTTGATATTCCATCAGTAGATATGGTTATCAACTATGATATTCCCTCAAACTCAAAGGTTAACCATCTTCGATTTAGTTTTGCGTATACATCTGTTCCTATTTTCTACATCAAATACTGGGCTTCCATATCTTGTTAACAAACAGCTATTACAACACATTTTCGCTGCCGCCTCTTTCATTTCTTTCACCACCTTCCTACTCTTAACAGCACACATTTATTACATTTTGCAACTCATTTAGCTTGCTAGAGCAATGATCTCTGCTTGTGTGGTGCACATGTTTTTTTACATATATAAGCTCGTGAGACGATGATTGGAAGTAGTGCCATAAGATAATGAACAACATGAATGTCTGTAACCAATCTGCTACATCTAATTAGCTAAATGAGCAAATATCTTTGCATTATTGTCACCTCCATACAATTGGATTCAATGGGGAAAAGTATAAGTTTTTGATGCTTTTTAATTTTTTTTTTTTTTTTTTTTTGTCTCTGAGTTTTAGGAACTCAGTTTCCTTTGGCTACCTTGTGCATTTGAAGTGTTTTTTGTGAGATTTAATTTTGCTTAGGAACTGCAATTCATGGTTTCTTATGTCATCTTAGCTCTTTCTTTACCTAGTATATTTATAATTTATGTGAATAATTTTGCAAGTTCGCTTGCTCTGCCGGTGCCTTTCACTTTCTCTGTTTCACATTTCATTACGTCTTGATATATTACGGTGTTCTTCTCCTTCTTTTTGACTTTCACTGTCATTGGATAAAGATATGATTGGACTATTACGTCAACTACAAAGTTGACTTGATGTTGTCTAGTGTATGCGTGAGAATTGGGATAGTTCATATGTTTTCATATATCTATCGTGTCATCTCATTTTTTATATGCTTTCAGGATTATATACATCGGGTAGGAAGAACTGCTCGTGCTGGACGGTCTGGTGTTGCAATATCAATTGTGAATCAATATGAGTTGGAGTGGTACATACAGATAGAGAAGCTTATAGGTAAGAAGTGTGTAGTGTAGTCATGATAGAAAGTGACCCTAGTGATCGATAATCTCTAGTCTAACATATTGTTTGCATCAGGTAAAAAGTTGCCGGAGTACCCTGCCCAGGAGGAAGAGGTTTTATTACTATTGGAACGTGTCACTGAGGCCAAAAGAATATCCCAAATGGTACATATCTTTATTGTAAATCTTTTATTTCTTTTTGTTTGTGACTGGTAAATTATGTTATCATGAAGCATATGATGGGTTAGACTTGGGTTTTTGTTCATCTGATGTGTATAATACAGTAGACATACAGTTTCATTCTGTATTGATGACATATGGTCTTCCATGCTCACCAATTACGGGGATAAGCAGTTACTTTTTTCTCCAGGGACCACGTACGACATTAATTTTAGGGATAATTACAAAAACACCCCTGAGGTTTGGGGTGATTACAAAAAACCTAGAGATGTACAAAAACTCCATCATGTTTAATTGTGTATTAAATTTAAGGGGGTAACTATAGTATTTTTATAAGTTTCAGGGTTTTTTTATATGTTTTTTTGCTTATAAAGGAGGGAATGTAATACGGAATCAAACCTCGAGGGTTTTTGTAATTTTCAAAAATCTATAGTTTTTGTAATTATCCCAAACCTCAAGGGTGTTTTTGTAATTATCCCTTCATTTTATGATCAACTGTGATATTGAATTTTACAGAAGAAACAGACTAAAAATGAAATAAATAAATCTCAATGCTATGCTTAGAACAGATTGTTGCCTTCTCATTTATTTTCAAAACTGTATACTTTTTTTAATTGGAAGTCTTAATACTTTTCTTTTCTTTCTTCCGGGTTCCCTGGCAATGAGTATAATAATTTGGTTTTATTGCTTGGAAATTATGCAGAAGCTTAAGGAAAATGGAGGCGGCAAGAAGAGGAGAAGGGGTGGTGAAGATGATGGTGAAGATGATATCAAAAATATTTGGGTCATAATAAAGGGAAATCATCTAAGAACGGAAGAAAGAGATGACAGACAAATCATTGGAGAGATCATATTTAATCCTGACTTGTTCAATTTTGTATACATTTTAAGTTGTGAGAATTTTTTTGCAGTGAATTATTTAGCGACAGTGTCTTATTGATGTGTAGCGTTTGCCTTGGCAGGAATTTCACCTGACCTGGTGCATATGTTACAGAATATTCCATCTTATCATTGAGTTGCTTTGCCTCTGTTTATCTATGGTTGGTGGTTTCCTGTCTGGGATGAGAATACTACAGCACGAAAATAGACAACCTATTTTTTCCACTTGGGTAGGAATGGCAATTCCGCCCCGCCCCGACCCACGGGTACCCCACCTGCGGGTGGGGGGGGGCATGGGTATTAGTATTATATCATTTTATTCCTATATTTCTAATACCAATTATTATTATTAGTTCTAGGAAATTACTTTACAGGCTGGAGGATGGATGGGTTTGTCCCATTATCACCATTCACCACATTCAACTAGGGTTTAGAAAGCTTTCAGTTTTCGTTCATCAGACATTAGCGCCGCCCACCTCATTTTTACCTCCGATCGCCGCTGCCCGTTCGTTGCCACACCCCCTTCCCTCCGATCGCCAATGTCCGTTCGTCGCCACACACCTCTTGATATTTGTATTTGATTTTTAGCTGCTACATCTCATCATTCTTTAATCCAAAAAGAAAAAAACAGCTCCCACAAATTTTTCAACAGCCAAACAGTCCCTTCAACTTCTTTTTAATTTTGCTATGGAGATGAAAATGGAATAATCAAAGAAAAGATTATCAAGTGGAAAATGAAGTTTCTCAAGGAACAGAGAGGAAGGCTTTTCATTATGAGAAGATGTGTGGTTATGCTTCTTTGCTGGCATGACTGAAAAATAGAGTTTAATTGCTATAATTATGATATAATTAAATTAATTAGATCCCTTGAAAAAGTTTTGATCCCAATTTTCTTTCTTGGGTTTCCTATGATTTTGTGTCTAATGGTAAATAGCTGTGGGAAAGGATGATTAGAGCTACTGTTTGAAATTTATACATAACGGAGCGGGCAGGACAGACCCGCCTGTGCAGGGCGGGGCACGGGCATATACGTAGGGCGTGCTCGGGTCTTTAGATACCCGTCTCGCCGCCCCATTGCCATTCCTACTTGGGAAGAATATATACGCGTAGTTCAAAGTAGCCTATTTAAGGGTAAATTGCAATTTTAGTCATGTAGTTATAGGATGTTGGCGACAATAGTCCTGTAAAAATTACGATTTGCAAATAAGTCCCAGACTTTCAAAAACTCTTGATTGTAGCTCTTGGTCATAGATATTGGAAATTTGCCCAAAAAAATCAACGTGGCCTTATTTTCGGTACCATCTATTAATGTAGAAATCAATTTTGTTTATGTGAACATTCTCTAAATGAATCTTTATTTCTTAGATTTTTGTTCCAATTTAATATGCCAACTTACTTATAGGATGTCCATAGAGCGAAATTTACTTTAACATAAGAGGATTTGGCTGAAAATGCAAACACATGAATTTTTTTAGGCAAATTTTACAATTTTCCGTGACTAAAAGTACTAAAGTTGAGAGTTTTTTTTTTTTTTTTTGAAAATTATAGGATTTCTATAGGACTAATGTTGTCAACCTTATATAGTACATGACAAACATTGCAATTTACCCTGATTTAAGTAAAAGAACGAATGAAATTCAGTTCTTAATGATGGTTTTTTTTTTTTATCTATTATTAACATTGTTTCAAAAATCACCGTCTCTCGCCTTTAAGTATTAAGCTTCTCTTGTCTACTTATAGTTTTATACCGATTAGGTCTTACTTAATTCCGCTCCGCACTATGTTCCAATATGGCGTCTGTCTAAGCCTAGCACTTTTAGAACATATGATCATAACTCGGCAAACTTACATATTTGTTAAAAGAATTTGTTTCCCAACGGAATTGAGAGCTTTTGCACAAGAATGCGACTTTCATCTAAAGTGAATGTCTGATTTGTGTGGTTGACCATCCACAGGGTACTTTTCAGGTGCAATATTGAGCAATTTTCTTAGTAATTAAGCCGCATTTTATTCTTTAGAACTCAACTAGAACAACACCCATGTATTCTGCAGATTTGTCCAAAATTAAAATCTTAGTGAGGCGTCTTTGTCACAACAAATAATTTCAAACTCCTACTATTAACTCTCATATGACCACATAAAGTTGACTATGAGATTGTGATAAAATCCTTTAAATTTGGGATTATAATTTATCTTTTAGAGTTGAGCTTGTGAGTAATTCCATTATTTTGATATTTATATTTTATCTTTTAGATTTGAGATTTGAATCCCGTAGTAGCAAAATACCGAAACTAAAAGGTGTGTATAAATCAATATATTTTTAAAGATAATATTTTTAAATGTATGTCAAACCCCAATTTCTATTAATTGTTAGATTTCTTGATGTGTTTCTAATTTGTTGAGAAAATTAAAGATAATTTGATAGGATCTTGTAGTATAATCACTATTCAAATTTCTCGGATCGATAATTGAATCAATTGTTTTATTTTAATTTTAATTGCTTTGAGATAAGCTCGTTTATATCTATGACGAGTTTATTTAATTTGATTATAATTTGGATTGAATTATTTATTTAATTGATTGTTTAGTGGGTCAAAACCGAATTTAATAAGAGTAATTTGAAATATTCGTTGGAGTTAGCATAAATCGGAAATTAAAAGGTGCATATAAACCAAGTATATTTTTGAAAGATAATAGTTTTAAATGATAGCGTAGATAAATACTTGGTATTTAGATTACTCCTTGTCTCTTAAAGTTGTTATTATCATTTAAATTTCTAATATTTTAAATTAAAATGTATATAATTAATTTGCTTTTAATTTGTAGATAGCAATGTCACATAGATAATTAGAAAGTAGAAATGTGAAATTAGAAGAATGAAGAGTTGACACATGTCAAAATTAATGAGGTGATGACATGTGTCAACTTTGTTTTCTCTTTTAGTATATATGATTCATATACATATATAAATATATTAAATATCTTAATTAATTAATACATTATAAGAAAAATTCCTCAAAAACGTGTTGGATATACATACATATACATATATAAATATATTAAATATACGATTTTGCCATAACATTATTTTTGCCAAATTGATAACTTTGCTAATTAAATGTTTAATTGGATTTTAATAGTTATATACTTGAAATAGGAAATTTAATTATTAAGTTGAAGATAATTTATAGTAAATTGATATAGTAAATCAATTTATAGATGGAAGAATAAGGTGGTGGCGTGATTTGCTTCGTGACTAAATATGAAGGTGACACATGAATTTGGAAGAATAAGGTGTTGACACGCAGGGGGGCTAGGGAGCCACCACGCCTCACAAGACTCCTAAATTTTTTTGTCCCGTTTTTTCAGTGGAAAAAATGAAAAAAATTATATGTGTTTTTAAAAAAAATAATTGAAAGAGAGGAAATAAGGAAAAAATTTGAATTGGGGAACTACCAGGTCCGCCACGCTCCTATTGACATGTGTACAAAACTGTTCAGTTGAAGACACACTGCAATTTTTTTTTTTAGTATATAAGATTGATTTTAATCTTAATAATGAATCATTGCTTGCGACTAGGAGTAGAGAAAAAAAAGGTGTTTAGAAGTTCAAGGCAGCTGGGTGATGAGCAGTGAATAGTGATGATGGTAATTGGTAAAACATTGGCAGATGAGGAAAGACCGACGGAAATTTATTGAGATGCAAACAAAGAACCAATGATATTAATAATAATAATAATTTCTGAGAGGACAAAAATGAAAAGCAGGAAAGTAAAGAGAATGGGGTTTTTTAATTTTTTTTTTTTTTAACTCACTTCTGCGCTACGTCCCGACTACGCCGCGAGACAACAGCCTCCGCCTCATTCTACGCCGCCAGGTAAACTGCGGATGTGCACGACTTGCCGTTCTTACTTCGGTCTGGCGACGTCCGTGATCCTCCCAAGTAAAGAGAACAATTATGTTCGACCCCCAATCTACTAATAACGATCTTCTCCAAATCGAACCCACACGGATGCTTATTCAAGATGAGTTCCCACCAAATCTTCACTACCGCATATGCCCCGGGGGAGCATTTGATGGAGCAGATATGAACCCCGACTCCACCTCACAAACAATTTAATGGAGCGAGGATTTGAACCCTCGACCTCCACCCACAATTGCTTGTGGTGGTCAGGTGGGCTAAATCACCTGGTTAATGAGGCTTTTTAATCATTTTAGTTCTAAAGGATAAGAATGATAATAATGGAATTCTCGTCATTCATCCAAAGAGAGTTGTAAATACACTTCTAAAAGACTTTGTCTAATTCCGACAGTCCCCGCCTGCCCGCGCTTACGCTCTTTTGTTCGCTTACGTTATTTTTTTCAATTAGATCCCGCCTAATACTGCTTAGGTCTCGTCTAATCCTTTCTAAACCCCGCTAAGTCGCTAGACACCACCTCTTGTCCGACTAGTAAACTAACGATTTTTAAAACACTGGTTGTAAATTATCATTGTGTAAGATGATAGAGATGATGAAAGCTGTGCCGTTCATTCAGACCCGCGTCCCCACATGCATGCGGCGCACCGTCGTCGTTCTTTGACACCTTTCTTGGACAGGTTGGACTCTCTCTCTTTTTGTCAATTAATTGTATTTTATTGTGCCACGCAAATTTTCTTTTCTTTAGTGCTTTTTCTTTAGGAGGACAATAGAAGAACCATTTACATCGTTAAAATCATTGATTGGATTTTAAACGAAGAATCTAGAGTAAGGAAAGATTTTAAAGAAGAATTTAGGGATAACTACAAACATTGGTGGATCCATTAATTTCTGGTAAAAATTTCACACAAAAATTATATATATAACAAATTGATTTAGATCAACGTGTTACCTTCTGGTCTCGGACTTTCTAAGAACCGGGTTCGAGTTATCAGCGACTAAATAGACGAACACACGTTAGTTAGGCTAATGGTGGTCCCTTTAAGACCTCCAACGCTTAAGTCGGACGGTTCGAGAGGCGGGGGTGTGGGGGACAAGAAATGTAAAAGTGAGTAGTAAATGTGTCGAGAGTGAATTATGTCCCTATCAAATTATCAGACAGAGTATTTATAGATATTCCCGGCCAATGAAGAATGCGCCACGTGTCATCATCCTCGAGGGGTGGAGTTGTACTTGAGTGTCGAGGAAATCAACGACCACAATCTCGGGTAATACCCATTCCCTCATTCCGGCCTGGATATGGGGCTCAGCACCTATTTGGAGACCTCACCGTATGGCTTCAAGATCTCACCGCTTTATCATTATTCCCCTTGTTCACGAAGTAACTAAGGTCTCGGGACATTTTCTGACTCGTGGCAAGCGAGCTACATCTTGAACCCTGTTGGTATGAGGGAGCCCATTATTGTCACGCGGGCCGTGGGTCATGGCCTCGAGCCATGCGCACCTTTCTGGTGGCTACCGGCTCAGATTGAGGTCGAGCGGGGCTCAGTGGTCATAAGATGATCATCGTGGCCCGCCGCATGATCACAAATAATTACAATACATATTATATTTGAATAAACCGTAGAAACTACTTCGTAAGAAAAGAAAACATAGTGATACGTATATTTTAGTAATCAAATGGACAGAATATTCTCAATATTATTTGTCTCTATCCACACAACAACAGAAGAACTAACTATAATAAAAGCTAAAAAATAGATAAAATTTTAATTTAATAAAATAGATAATTTTTCAATTTCATATATGGGGAAGCAAATTATTCTAGCCCTTAAACATATGATTAGTTTAAATATATTTGATACTTAGAATACATGTTTTCATAAATTATCAATACAAATAGTTAAATACAGTTTAAAAGCAATAAAATTAATGACATGATACATGTATTAATTAAATTAAGTATAAAAAATGGTCTAAATAGGTCAAAAATATATTAAATTTCATCGTCAAAGTCATTATGATAACATAAAAGTTTTAAGTTCTTTATTCCTGATTTTTAAATGAAATCAAATTTTTGGGTGGACTTAAGTTTTGAATTAAATTTTATGGTGGGCTAATTATAAATAATATATAAATAATAGTACTAAAACACAATTTACTGAAAATATGCCCAGGGCTTGCTATGCATATATCCACCCCGGATTGCAAAAACTACTATGAAGTTTAATCTAATTACAAAAAATCCAATTAATTTTCAAATAGAAGTGCCCCTTAATATATGTTTCTATTTTACAAATTGCACGAACGAAGTATCTATTAGTTAAATACTGTTGGGTTTTGGTCCAATATCCTGCCTGCAATGGGTTTTAAAAGAGGTGCGAGGCGTGGCCCGCGATTCGAACTCGTGAGCGTTGAATTGCACATTAAAGGAAAGCTTAAAGGATTTGAAATGGACTACTTATACCAACATACGCATCTTCTTTTCTCGACGCCCATTATATAAACTCTAAGGTTAGCGTGTTTGACTTGTAGTAGACATGAGATGGGTGACCACCGCAAGTTTTCCGTGACGCGTGAAATGAAAACAAAGCATTTTAAAAATACTCGTCTTGGTTTGTGGGAATAATCATCAATCCAGTAAAACGCTTGAGGTCCAACAAATATACAAATATCTCTTCCGATACAGTGCATTTGTAAATAGAACAAATGTTAAGTAGATGTTTTTGATTTTGAAAAAGAATTGAAGATTTCTGTTATTAAACTAAATTCAGAGTAGTTTGTAATTATCCTTAAAAATTAAAACCACACACACACAAGATGTTTTTATATTTATTTTACTTTCATTTTATTCCTATATTTCTAATACCAATTATTATTATTAGTTCTAGAAATTACTTTACAGGCTGGAGGATGGGTTTGTCCCATTATCACCACATTCAACTAGGGTTTAGAAAGCTTTCAGTTTGCGTTCATCAGACATTAGCGCCGCCCACCTCATTTTAACCTCCGATCGCCGCTGCCCGTTCGTAGCCACACACCCCCTTTCCTCCGATCGTCGTCGCCACACACCTCTTGATATTTGATGTTTGCTGATTATTAGTAATTCGATTTTTAGCTGCTACAACTCATCATTTTTTAATCCAAAAAAGAAAAAAACAGCTCCCACAAAATTTTCAACAGCCAAACAGTCCCTTCAACTTTTTTAATTTTGCTATGGAGATGAAAATGGAAGAATCAAAGAAACGATTATCAAGTGGAAAATTGGGGAAGTTTCTCAAGGAACAGAGAGGAAGGCTTTTCATTATGAGAAGATGTGTGGTTATGCTTCTTTGCTGGCATGACTGAAAAATAGAGTTTAATTGCTATAGTTATGATATAATTAATTAATTAGATCCCTTGAAAAGTTTTGATCCCAATTCTCTTCGATACTGCACTGCCTCGCCCCATTGCCATTCCTACTTGGGAATAATATCTATGCGTTCTCGTCTATGACAGGCTCATAGTTCAAGGTAGCCTATTTAAGGGGTAAATTGCAATTTTAGTCATGTAGTTATAGGGTGTTGACGACAATAGTCCTGTAAAAATCACAATTTGCAAATAAGTCCAGAACTTTCAAAAACTATTGATCGTAGTTCTTGGTCATAGATATTGGAAATTTGCCCCAAAAATCAACGTGGCCATATTTCCTCTATCCGTTGATGTAGAAATCAATTTCGTTTATGTGAACATCCTTTAAATGAATCTTTATTTTTTAGATTTTTGTTCCAATCTAATATGCCAACTCACTTATAGGATGTTCATAGAGCGAAATTTACTCTAACATAAGAGGATTTGGTGAAAATGTATACACATGAATTTTTTTCGAAAATTTACAATTTTTGGTGACTAAAGTACTTGAAGTTGAGAGTTTTTTTTGAAAATTACAAGATTTCTATTGGACTAATATTGCCAACCTTATATAGTACATGACTAATATTGCAATTTACCCGATTTAAGTAAAAGAACGAATGAAATTCAATTGTTAATGATGGTTTTTTTAATCTATTATTAACATTGTTTCAAAAAATCTCCGTCTAACCCTTATTAATTTCAGTTTAGGTGTTAGGTTTCTCTTGTCTCGCTTATGGTTTTATACCGATTATGTCCTACTTAATCCCGTCCAGCACTAGATTTCAATATGCCGCCTTGTCTAAGCTTAGCACTTTTAGAACATATGATCATAACTCGGCAAACTTACATATTTGTTAAAAGAATTTGTTTCCCAACGGAATTGAGAAGCTTTTGCACAAGAATGCGACTTTCATCTAAAGTGAATGTCTGATTTGTGTGGTTGACCATCCACAGGGTACTTTTCAGGTGCAATATTGAGCAATTTTCTTAGTAATTAAGCCGCATTTTATTCTTTAGAACTCAACTAGAACAACACCCGTGTGTTACACGGATTTGTCCAAAATTAAAATCTTAGTGAGGCATTTCTATCACAACAAATAATTTCAAACTCCTACTATTAACTCTCGTATGACCATATAAAGTTGACCATGAGATTGTGATAAAATCCTTTAAATTTGGGATTATAATATATCTTTTAGAGTTGAGCTTGTGAGTAATTCCATTATTTTGATATTTATGTTTTATCTTTTAGATTTGAGATTTGAATCCCGTAGTAGCAAAATATCGAAACTAAAAGGTGCGTATTAATCAATATATTTTTGAAAGATAATATTTTTAAATGTATGTCAAACCCCAATTTCTATTAATTTTTAGATTTCTTGATGTGTTTCTAGAATTTGTTGAGAAAATTAAAGATAATTTGATAGGATCTTGTAGTATAATCACTATTCACCTCGATCGATAATTGAATCAATTGGTTTATTTTAATTTTAATTGTTGAGATAAGCTCGTTTATATCTATGACGAGTTTATTTAATTTGATTATAATTTGGATTGAATTATTTATTTAATTGTGAATATAATCATTTAGTGGGTCAAAACCAATTTAATAAGAGTAATTTGAAATATTCGTTGAGTCGGCATAAATCGGAAATTAAAAGGTGCATATAAACCAAGTATATTTTTGAAAGCTAATAGTTTTAAATGATAGCGTAGATAAATACTTGGTATTTAGATTACTCTTTATCTCTTAAAGTTGTTATTATCATTTAAAATTCTAATATTTTAAATTAAAATATATATAATCAATTCACTTTTAATTTGTAGATAGCAATGCCACATATATAATTATAAAGTAGAAATGTGGAATTGGAAGAATGAAGAGTTGACACATGTCAAAATTAATGAAGTGATTACATGTGTCAACTTTGTTTTCTCTTTTAGCATACTGATTGATATACATATATAAATATATTAAATATCTTAAATTAATTAATACATTATAAGAAACATTTCTCAAAAAACGTGTTGGATTTACATACATATACATATATAAATATATTAAATATACGATTTTGCCATAACATTGATTTTGCCAAATTGACAACTTTGCTAATTAAATGTGTTTGATTGGATTGTAATAGTTATATACTTAAATAGGAAATTTAATTATTAAGTTGATGATAAATTGATAGTAAATTGATATAGTAAATCAATTTATAAATGGAAGAATAAGGTGGTAGCGTGATTTGCTTCGTGACAAAATATGAAGGTGATGCATGAATTTGGAAGAATAAGGTGTTGATGACACGTAGG
The DNA here is from genome assembly GCA_016081115.2 of Rehmannia glutinosa. NCBI lineage: Eukaryota > Viridiplantae > Streptophyta > Magnoliopsida > Lamiales > Orobanchaceae > Rehmannia > Rehmannia glutinosa. The sequence goes on along the minus strand of JABTTQ020001691.1, from coordinate 156,395 downwards.
GGCGTAGCTAGGGGCACCCTAAATTTTTTTGTCCGTTTTTTCAGTGGAAAAAATGAAAAAAAAATTATATGTGTTTTTAAGGAGAAAAAATAATTGAAATTTAGGGAAAATAAGGAAAAAAATTGAGATTAGGGAACCAGGTTAGGTGCTACACTCCTATCGGGACACATGTACAAAATCGCTTCCCTCGGTATAGACCCATAGCAATTTGTTTTTCTTTTAGTATGTAAGATTGATTTTAATCTTAATAATGAATCATTGCTTGCGACTAGGAGTAGAGAAAAAAAGTGTTTAGAAGTTCAAGGCAGCTGGGTGATGAGCAGTGAATAGTGATGATGGTAATTGGTAAAACATTGGCAGATGAGGAAAGACCGACGGAAATTTATTGAGATGCAAACAAAGAACCAATGATATTAATAATAATAATAATTTCTGAGAGGACAAAAATGAAAAGCAGGAAAGTAAAGAGAATGGGGCTTTTTAATCATTTTAGTTCTAAAAGGATAAGAATGATAATAATGGAATTCTCGTCATTCATCCAGCAGTAGTTGTAATTGTGTAAGATGATAGAGATGATGAAAGATGTGCCGTTCATTCAGACACGCGTCCCCACATGCATGCGGCGCACCGTCGTCGTTCTTTGACACCTTTCTTGGACAGGTTGGACTCTCTCTTTTTGTCAATTAATTATATTTTATTGTGACATGCATTTTTTTTTTTTTAAATAACTCAAACTTCCAGCTTACGCCCGATTATGAGCTCCTCAACGCCGCCACCAATTTAAATCGAATGATGTCAGACGCACCGATCAAATGTTATGGTAGTATACGCAGACGTATAACTAGACAATCCCAAATAAAGAGAAACAATGTTCGATCCGCAAATCTAAATAATAGTTTATATCCCCTCGAATCGAACCACATGGATGATATTCAAGATGAGTTAATAAATCTTCACCAACTTGCATCTGTCATGGGGAATATTTTTGATGGAGCGAAATTTGAATCTCTAACCTCCACCTCTTAAGAGAAATTGAGTCTCACGTGGTCGCCAATTGGGCTAATCCACTTGGTTAATGCTTTTACGTTATGAAGAGAATAGAAGAACCATTTACATCACAAAATCATAGATTAGATTTTAAATCAAGAATTTAGAGTAAGGAAATATTTTAAAGAAGAATTTAATATACATTATAATATAAAATAGATAGAAAATTAGGGATAATTACAAAAACTACTATGAAGTTTAATCTAATTACAAAAGGTTCAATTATTTTTCAAAATTAGAAATACCCCTTAACATCTGTTTCTAATTTACAAATTGCACAAACAAGAGTATTTATTGGTTAAATATAAGTATCTCTCCCGATATAATGCAATTTGTAAATGGAAATAAATGTTGAGGATGTATTTTTGATTTTGAAAAATAATTGAAGATTTTTTGTATTTATACTAAATTGAGAGTAGTTTGTAATTATTTCTAAAAATTAAAACCACGCACACAAAAGGGATATGAATTGAGTTTAGATGTAATTCTTCACATGTTGGACGATAATTTTTGGGAATAAAAATATTCCCGGAAAATAATGTTTTCATCATAAATAAATTTATAATTCTATTTTAAGGTCCTAGACAAAATTCTATGTATAAATAATATTTTTTGGTATGTTTTTTTGCGATTTAAATGATATTCTTCACGTGTCGAATGTCAATTTTATCTCTTTTAGTGCAAAATTGAAATCAAAATTTGAACTACATATAGGATACATTAAACTAGCTATAGGGCGTCCTATGAATACATTTACATGGGGGACTTAATGTCAACTTTAGGGCATGAATGTGGATGCTTTCATGGTCATGTTCGGTTGAAGAAAATGAATTTACTCTCAACACTGTCAGTATTTCTTACTTGAATTTGGACATTATATTTAGCCTAGTTCAATGTCATAGGTATGTTGCCATATGATGAAATCTTGCCAATTACAGTAATTTTTTGTTTGCCCAAACTTTTTTCATTTTCATCACTTGACAAATTTAGAATGGTGGGCTATAGGAGAACATAGGACCCCGTGAAGAACCATACGACAAAACATTCAAGAATCTGCACACATGATAACGTGACAGCTGATTCATTTTTACCTGTCAAAGATGTGAAAAATGTATAATTATTGTGATTTTTGTGTGAATAAAAAACCACACGTGCCATGTCTGTGTTTTTTCCTTTTATCTTTTAGTTTTTGCGAGTGTGTCTTGAGAAACTCAGGAAGACTCGAGCAATGTAACAGTATCATAAGCTTAAATTTCTATTGCCCCATGGCACGAGGGAGTTGATAAGTGATAAGGTGATTGGAGTAGAAATCATGGATGGATCCAGGGTTTTTTTTTTAAGGGGGCACAAAAACAAAGTAAAAACTTGTGCAAAAAGCCACAATGCGGCGAAAAATACTTTTATGTGAAAAAGTAATACTTTTCTGCGGACATACATTTTAAATTATTCTACAATTTATTAATTTTTACACTAAAAATATTACTTTATACATTAAAAATATTATTCTTTGTTTCTACACATGGTGATATTATCTCACAAGTGACCTACGCACAAAACAAATACAATTATAAACTACAAAATAAATTCCTTAAATAAAACTACGTCAAAAATAAAATAGCTACAATTATAAACTACATTAATAGGAGTACACTTTATTTTTTTAACTAATTATAAGCTTTTAAAAATAAACAATAAATTTTTATTTTGAGGGGCACGTGCCCCCGTAAAGGGGGCTTGTGCGTTCGTCTTTGGTGGAAATACTCCGACGTAGCGGATTCGAATTCATATGGTGATAGTTTTTGTTGAAATATTGCAAGGAATGTTGTTGGGTTCGTGGCCCGTTAGTCCTCTCCTTGCAAGTTGTCCTCATGCATATCCCTCAATTTACAATCCATATGACGCATATCCAAGGGCCTCTGGTACATGTGGAGTTTCACCCTCATTAAGAGAAAATGCATCTCTTATTTGAAAATGAATATTTCATTCACGGGTTCTACCAAGAAGCATCGTTCAGTATTGGATAAATGACACATATACTGATTATGGCGTTTTTACATTTTCAGACATATGATTTTCAAAATAGAAAATTAAATAAAAATATGGAATAGAAAATCTCAGTTTGTATCTTACCCAATATAATTCATGCTTATTTTCGAGTTTCCTAATTGTACAATAACATACTTAGGTAAATGCTTTCCTCAGATTACATTGTTAAATATTATTGTCTAGTATATATATGCTTTCTCAGACCCTTTTTTTTTTTTTTTTGAATGGATATGCTTTCTCAGACTTGACTGATATATCATATTGCAATCCCAAGATTCCAGGACCGATGTAATTTCCTTTACTTTTATAGACCACATTACTAAAGTGAATATACCCATAAAAATAACCTTTTTGCCTAATTTAGTCCTAAAATACTAAATAATTGTAACATTTCCCCCAAAGCTTGAAGAGTGTAAAGTGAAAAATAAAAAACAACAGTCCACCACAATATAAGTGTCCTGTCGGCCGTCCCCTATATCACCTAAATGACCAAATCCTGTTCTCCCACCATAGGAACCGGAAATTCAGTTTAAAGTTCACACTTTTCACACACAAAAAAAACACACGCATAAAAACACACATAGAGATGAAATCTGCAATGCAAAATTCATTATCTTACTGTGCAAAGGAGAAAAAACCATGCATCGATTGGGCAGAGAAGTATTTCAAAGACTGTCTCTGCAATATCAAAGATGAATTATCCTTCGGGTTTGGATTGATAAGTCTTGTTTGTTGGGGAGTTGCTGAAATCCCACAAATAATCACAAATTTCAGAACTAAATCTGGCCATGGAGTTTCCCTTGCCTTCCTACTCACATGGATTGCCGGGTTCGTTTTTCTTTCTTGTTTCTACTTAAAAACCTTTCAGCTCAAGATACAATTTTTGTTTGAAATTGTTTCCTACTCTGTGTACAAATTTTGTATTTCTGCCTTGGGTTTGATACTGGGTTTTACATTTTCGTTCTTTTTTGGTGAATAAATTTTGCAGAGACATTTTCAACTTAGTGGGTTGTCTTCTTGAACCCGCAACGGTGAGGTTTTAATTCTTGCCCTGTTTGATAATTTTTTTATCTCTTTAATTTCTTATTTTATTGTGTTTTGTTTTTTGTGTTATGCAGTTACCAACCCAGTACTACACAGCGGTGGTAAGGCCATTCTTTTTCAATCTGCTTTAAATTCTGAAAACAAATTAAAATTTTAGATATTCAATTTTACTCTGAATTAAATAATTAACAATGCTTGAAATGGCATTTTATTTATTTTATTTAATTTTATTTTGGGAATTGAGCAGCTATACACAACCACCACAGTGATACTAGTTTTGCAGAGCATATATTATGATTACTTTCGCAAATTGAGAAATAGCCAAGAAAAAGAATCAAATCAAGAGGTACAAATACATTTATATCTATTCGACATCAATAAACGCGCAGCCTTTGAAAATTAATGTTACGTTTAGGCCGACGACATGAAGAAACCATTGAGACCACAAAGACCAATCGAATCGGCCATCCCGATACCAAGTGGGACACGCCGGAGATCAGAAACCTACTATTACACGTGCGCGTTCTTAATTGAATTCGTAACTTTATCATATTGTCATTTATTTTGTTTTTTTAATAAGTTGGGAGTATTAGTTTCATATTGTCATTTATTTTGTTTTTTTAATAAATTGGGAGTATTAGTTGGAGGGGAGGAGATAAGTTTCAAAGAAACTAGATACCGGGTTCAACCCTGGTTAATTACCTTGAAAGGGTGATACCACTTGAGATAGAAGCTCGTGGTGTTGTCATTTATTTTGTGACAATGTACAAAGCTAAGTGCAAAAAATGCTGCAGATCAGCAAGATCATTGGCTGGTAGCACGACTCCGCCTATTCGGTCTTATCTTTGGCCCATAAAGAGTGGTCCTTCGGCGGTGGGAGTTGAAAACGACTCGTCTTCTGATGATGAGGCTAATCCAATTTCAGCCAGGAATACTGTCAGCAAACCTAGACCAATCCCCGATCTGTGAGTTTTCGTGAAATCTTATAGAAACTAATCGAACTAGTTGAGTTCGAAATGTTGGACATTTTTGGATTTTTGTTGCCACTTGTTCATAGTGACCAGTCTACAAAAATGCCATATAGTTGCTTCACGTTTTTGGTGGATTAACTTTGTTGTTATGTGCAAGACATGCATGTTCTGGATAACGTTTAAAGCTTTTATCAGTATCTGCTTTCTTTTCAAACAGTTCATTAAGCTTTAACTAGAATCTTCACACATGTTCTTTGCTCCTTAGTTAAAGTATAATATCAAATTAATTAAGGGATAACTAAAAAAAAATGAGGTTTGGGGTAATTACAATAAATATATTCTAGAGGCTATTGAAATTGCAAAAAACCGTTGAGGTTTGATTCGTCTTACATTTTTTTCCTCTTCATAAGCAAAAAAACATTTCAAAATCCTATGATATTTATAGAAATATTATAGTTTCCCCCTTAAGTTTAAGACAAAATCGAACCTGAGGGGCTTTTCACAATTTTAAAACATCTCTGGATTTTTTTTTGTAATCAGCCCAAACCTTAGGGTTCTTTTGTAATTTTCCCATTAATTAATAGAGTTAGGAAAAACTAGTGAGGTTCAATCAAATTACAAAAAAACCCAACTGTCTTTGAGGTTCAATCTAATTACAAAAACACCAGCTGTCTTTCAAAATTACGAATATCTCAGGATATTTGTTTCCATCTTACTAGTTGCACCCTCAAGAGGAGGTAATTGTAGTTCCGAAAGACAACTGGATTTTTTTGAATTAAGTTAAACCTCAGGGGTGGTTTCTGTAATTTAGTCTAATTAATAACACCAGAATGTTGAAGTATACTATATCCACATGTTTCAACTTATCACTCATAAAGTAGGGTTCTCAGGCAGGTTATGGGGCATTTTTAGCTACAACGATCAACATGCCTCGAGAAACTAAGGCATTGATGCAAGCGTACGTTGGATTGACTGGGAGGAAATTGTTGCAAGTAAGATGAAGATAATAATAACAAAATGAATCCACTGATTAAATTTTTTTCTGTTGATTTAATTTGCCTAAGTTTGAAACCGGTTTTCGTGTTAGGAACATGGGTCAGAAAGTGTGTATGGTCAGTTGCTGGGATGGATGATGGCTGCCATATACATGGGTGGAAGGCTGCCTCAGATATGGTTGAATGTAAGTAGTAACTAATTCATGTTAAGACATAGACATCCTTAAACTATATATATCTAAAATATAAGAGTCTCTTTTTGCCCATTGCTGATGTATTTGTTTTGTACTTTTACCAGATTAAAAGAGGAAACGCCGAGGTAATTCTCACTTCTCATATCAATAACTCTGCGCGGAATTTGTTTTGATAGATTAATGCTATAACTTTGTTTTTTAAATCTTAACTTGTACAGGGATTGAATCCTCTCATGTTTATCTTTGCGCTTGTTGCGAATGCTACTTACGTGGCCAGGTACATTATCTGTTTGATAAATGTTCAAAATCAAACCCGATGAAGGGAGTGTTTACATATACTTAAAAAAAAAGTGTTTCTCGGTTTTGAAAAAAAAAAAAAAGTCACTTTTTAATGTTTGCAAATGTTATTTGATTTAATCAGAGAATCTAGCATGTAGATGGGTGATTTAAATTTTGGATTCTGATTCTGTTTGACTTTTACTCTCAACTTCGATTCGTAACTACTTTACTTTGTGCTACTATAAATCACTTTTTTAAAAGCGAAGTTTTTGCAAAGACTCCCGAAATAATACTGATAAAGCGTGTAAATTTGATGCAGCATTCTTGTGCGATCAATTGCCTGGGATAAAATTAAAGCCAATATGCCGTGGCTGTTGGATGCCGTGGTCTGTGTACTGCTCGACTTTTTCGTATCCTTTTTGGCTTTAGTATTAGCTCTTTTCATATAATTCAATCGAAGGTAGGATCAAAGGACAGAGTACAAAAGAAACAACCTTAACTGGTAATAACAGATAACAATGCAGTATGTGTACTACAGATATCTTCGCAAGGAAAGTCGTAGCAGGAAAGAAGGATATGCAGATTACATGGAAGAAAAGCAGTGAAACTCTTGCAGGTGACGACGACGTCTGAGTTGACGGATGTCGTTTTCGGCATCAAAGAAGATAAAATAGACCACGGAGAGCATCTTTCCTCTTTTTTTCTTTTTTTTTTTTTCTTCCATAATTTGTGCAATTTTGAGTTATGATTATATTTTTATTTGACGATGGAATTATACTTTTTTTAGAGTGAATTTATGCTGTGGCTATGGGTATTTTTGGATTCTTTTGCAGTTCATTTAGTTAGGTGCATTATTCTAAAAATCTCTGCCTAGCCCGATTAGTTGATTAGGTCTCGTCTAACCTTGCTGAGGTCCCAGCTAGGTGCTAGCCCGCCTGTCTAGCACTTTTTAGAATTCTTGTTAAGTGCGAGTAAATGTGTTCAATTACATGATATTGAACTTCATGATAAATCAAAGTTTAAAAAGTAAATTGGCCGTGCTATTGTGTGTGGAAAAAAGTCCTATATCTATCAGAAATGGGACTGAAAAAATATAGTGTATGAGCCCAACACATTTGTAGTCCAATGCATCATGCTTCCAACAGCCGTAGAGTTTCAGTATCAAAACTATATGAGCCCGGTGCATTCTTTTGGCAGCAATGCTAGTCCAGGCCCAGGCCCAGGCCTAATTTACTAGCTCCATGGAATGTAATAATACATGTGATGTGGCCCATCATGCTCGTCTTGTGCATGTGGCCCATTTTCATATTTCAAGATTTCTAAAGTTGAAATCATTATTAGTTAGGTATTTGCGTAAAAATAAAATATGAACCTTGATTTCACAAGGACGGGGTGAAATTGCATTATATATATGTATTTCTATAAGAGAAAAGACAAGAATATTCAAAAACGAATTTAATTTTAATACTTTATTTTAAATTATATATCATAATTTGTGGTTTTGCTTTTATTCTTATGATTTTTATTTAACTTGCTATGAGTCTCACTACTTTTGTATTTCACATTAATAGTATGCGCACACAAAAAGAAGATATCATTACATTTGTTATTAAGTTTTATAATTTGAAATTTATAAGTACTATATGTATCACACATCAATTATGATGTGAATCTTATTTTGACAAAATTCTAAATTGTAGATCTGAAAATCCATAATTTCAACTTTGACTTAAGTTGTGTTTCCATTAAATCTTTTTCAGGAAATCATAGATGATTTTTCACACTATACACATCTATAACATTTGGAAGAGAGGAATCGGATTTGAGAGAAGAATTTTAGGAAAGAATTTAAAATGACTCCACGATGGATTTGAAATCCGCAACAAATCTACAATAACTCCAAAATGACACATGATTTTTTTCTATGCCAAACTATATATTATATGGTATTCTAAATATCATCCATACATGCGATTGATGATGCCATTAATTTACATTTGACATGTATTTAAGATATTTTAAATATGAGATAAAATACATTTTGTAATAAACTCTCAAAAGAGCTCAATAGAAGCCTATAATGATCTGAATCCATTGAATGCGCTTTTATAGATTTGAAATTCTCATCCTCAATTCTGTCCATAACAAATGAAGTATAACGAGTACCCACGTTGAGACCTTGAGGTAGAGTGACAAATGGACCAGGCAGTGCTAGCCCTTTAGCAGGCCAAATAGAATATCGGGGCCAAGCTGGGCCGAATTCCATCGGACCGCCATTTTGGAGGCCCAATCCCAACCCATAAAATACACATGAGAAGTCGGACCAACCTAACCGACCCAAAATTTCGGGCCTAATAGGCTGTATGCCAAAATAGACCGACTTTTTTTTCTCTGATATCACAGCCCGACTCAATTCTATCACTGGTCGGGCCGTGCTAATTTGACAGCTCCACCTTGAGGCAACATGTTTATTTGACAAGAAACACGAGAGAGACAGAAAGTTTGCGTGTCAACCATGGAACCTTATATAAACATGCATATATCATACGTACATATCACATATGTATAAAGGCTAATGGTTGTGGACCATGTGGTCGTGCCGTGGTGGGTGAAGAGGGGTTTCTTGTCATTTGCCGACCGTCAACTCACCGACACTTTTTTCTCTTCCGCTACCTTTTTTTATTTTATTCTTTTAACTATTGGTTTCGAAGAATTTAATTCGTTTGTTACAGAAGAAAATTGCACATGCAATTAAATCAATCGCAACAGAACTGATTAACGCTGCAAGAAATTCAAAACTTTAAATTAACATGATAACAACTTTTATGCGATTTGTATAAAAATTTCACTGTGTTTTTAGAAGAAAATACTTACTCCTAAGCTTTATACTTATAGAAGCATGACACTACGAAAACTTCTTGTTTTCCAACAAAATTACCGATAAAAATGAATTTTCTACTAAATTTTATAGTTTCCTAAAAAATAAAAATAAAAATTATTTTCCCCCAAATTATATGGTGCAACTTCCAATTTTTGGCACTCATGGAAGTCATTCACCATCGACATAATACACACCTTGTATCAAGCCAAACCGATATCCGTGTGCGATGGCGGGCGATGATTCGGGACTTGGGGGCGAAATCTATTTTGAAGACCTATATATGATTTTTTTTTCAAAATTTTGGGGGGGCAAATGTAATTTTTCATAAGTATATGTATATTTTTAAAATAAAACATAAATAGAAAAATCAATTTTTGAAATTTTATTGGGGGCAAAGGGCCCCACTTGCCCCCTTTAGTTCCGCCTCTGCCGTGTGTAAATTCCACCACATCCCTTGCATCCATATCAAACCAATGCGCCCGTGTGAAATTCCACCACTCCCCTGCATCTATGACAAGCCAATACATGCAAATTCCCTGACCCACTAACATAACCACATGCATCCTCTTTCATGGCAACTTGACATGCCAAAAAGGACATCCACGCCACAATGTTAGCCGGATTAGGAGCTAATTTCCCGGATCAACTCCACCTTCACCTCGATACCACCTTCAAAGCCCTATGTCGCTTAGATTGTACTAACACATCCTTGACTCATACTTTCCATAAGCCAAACTAGACTCCTCCATCAAATTTCACCATCCTGCTTCAACCACCCCTGGCGATGATGAACAACCGCCTCCAAATGAGACCCCGGACATCGCTCAAAAATCTTTCGATGTAGAAGGTCGGACATCACCGCAACCACATATCATACTCAAAATTTCAAGAGACCCAAGCCGGGTCGATACCACTTATTGGGAAAATCGAATTCCACATTCATCCGCTAAGGACAAACATAAATAATCGAGAAAAAATAAAAATAACAACAATTCACAACACAAGATTTTGCGTGGAAAGTCCAAAATCGAAGAAAATCACATGACCACGCAGAGAAAGAAATTCCACTATGTGAAATATTTTTACAATGACAAAAATATTCTCTCTCCCGACCCCAATACCCCACACTCTTATAAACCTTTGACTAATTCACACCTCTCGGTCTCTCCCAACTCTCCATACTAGATACTACAAGAAATGAATTTAATTAGAGTCAAACCATGAAGGTTAAAGTCTATTTGACTGGTGTAATTGAAACCACGCCATATGAGTTCCTTAAATAGCCTTAATCCCCTCCTATCCCTTTTGTTCCATAAGCAATGATATCGGACAAAAGTCTTCTATTTTGACACCAAAAACCAATAGGTTAGACCTATCTTGATGGTTAGACCTATTCATGGTTAGACCTTGATGGGTCGATCTTGATGGTTAGACCTATTTCCATGGTTAGACCTACCTCTATGGTTCGAGTTACAAGTATCGACTGCGGCGCATTAAATATGAAAGACTCCTTATGATGTGACATAAAACATAAAGATGGGAAGACTTTACATTCATTAAATGTCACTACAATATAAATGACATTACGTAACACTCAAAAAATGTTACGTAATGGTCATAAAATGTTACTATAGACAATAAGTAGCACTTTTATGGCTACTTGCCGTGCGCTACTTCTGCAGAGTCTAAGGTATCACTTTTATTAGCTTTTAGTAACACTTTTTCTAAGTGTTGCATTAAGTTTTCTATTGGTAACACTTTGAACAATATTTATAAAGTGTTACATATGAATCTTATGTGACACTTTTTATATATGTAGAGACTAAAATATATACACCTATATATATATATATATAATATAATATATATAAAACAGCAAATTAGTTAATTTCAACATAAAATTGCGAACCATGAAAGACGGGTGCTTTTAGCTATGATTGACAATGACAAGTTAGTAAAGTTATGAAAATAAGTCAAAACCTTCAAATTAAAAGGAAACATGGCACATAATCAAACATTAAAGGCACTTCATGCTTAAAGGAAAAGCAGCTTAAATAATGGACTATTTTTTACTTCTGCCATGGATCAAGCCGTGTATATGGATTCTATCATTCTATGTAAAGGTAGTCAATATATAATTCGATCAAAACCTTTTGGTCCCTATATATTTTAAACTTAAATTGCTACCAACTTTAAAGTGTAGGTAAGTAAAATTAAATATTTACCAACAACTTTGAAACGGAAGTTAAATACATATAGTATTTCTGTCAATAAATATTGTTGATGATTTCTCAGTATAGTTTAGGCAAAAAACAATATTTTTTATTTTGCGGTGATAGAGTCTTATCTTATTAGAGACAAAGGAAAGGGGTATTCTATAGATAACTATATAAAATCTAGTGATAATATTATTTTTGTCGATAACTGGAATTTTCTTTTAATGATATGCTTAAATTACTATAATATTAATATGTATAAATTCCTAATTTGATTCTAATGCCAAAGATGAAAACGTTTCTTCATCCCGAAGGACCTGAATTTAAAGACCCTAATGATATCACTTTTTCATCCAAAAAATTTCATACAGACTCCACTTCGACACTCCATCTCATCATATTTATTTTCCAAAGTTATGTCGTAATTTCATACTTCAAAATTTCATACTTTAATTGTTTTGTGTTATTTTTTATTTTATTTTTCGATTATTTCTAGTGTTGGAAAATAAATTTTCAAACTTTATTGGTTTTCGTGTGAGAATTGAGAATATGTTTGGTTTGTTGTCTGAATTTCTGTTTAAAAATGATAATATGTTTGGTTATAGTATTTTTGACATAGATTTGCGTGATTGTAGTGTATTTTTGACATCATTTTGCGTGATTGTAGTGTATTTTCACATAGATTTGCGTAATTGTGGTGAAAACTTGTTTGGTTGTATTTTCAAAAGAATCTTTCCATAAAAAATGAAAACTGAAAATGACTTTATTTCTATTCAGAATTTCTTAAACAAACATAAATTCATTTTTTGGAATAGTTGGAAATTGAAAAATTGGATTTAAAAACAATTCCATACATAACCCATATTTTTCCATAAGTGAAAGTGCAAACATTTAGCCTTCGCCCTCTCTCTCTAACTTTTCTCATCATTCTCTCTAACCCAAAAAATTCTAACACAAAACTTTCTTCCCCTCTCCCCAACCTCACCTGCCCCACCCTTCTCTCCCTCTCCCCCTTCCCCTCCATGTTTTCTATTGGAGGGCCACCAATGGCGGTCCCTTGAGCGTACGAAGGTGGCCGGAATTTTTGGTCGAGGGTGAAAGTGAATCGGAGCTTCACGGAGGTATTTGAGTTTGAGTAAACGATGGGCATGTGTGATGGATTTGGGAGAGGGAGAGACATTTCTCTCTTTTATTTTTGTTTTTTTCTTGTTTTTTAGCTATATGTTGTTGTATTTTTTTTGAGTCTTTATTTTTTTCTGGTTGATTTGCGAAAATCGTAGGCTGGCCAGTATTTTCTGTCTTGCAGTGCGTGATGTAGCTCATGCCTGGATTTGTTCGAGTTGGGTCTACCTTGAGGAGTGCCTTAGTCCTCCTTTTGGGGGTGATTTAGTCTCCTATGGAGTGCTTAGTTTTCATTTTTTTTTTGTGTTTTCTTTAGTTGTTTCTTGTTTTGCTCCCTCGAATTACAGTGGTTTTACCTCTCGTACGAAGTTCTCCCATTGACATGTATCAATGTATGTATGTTTAATGTAATCATTTTGCCTCTTGGCAGTGTAAGTTTTTTTGAGTAATGAATATATTTCTATTGTTTCGGGAAAAAGAAAAAGAAAGTGCAAACAATCAATAAAACCGTTGGATATATATAGGGAGATGATCCTGTGAGACCACCCTCCTAGGTTAGTCCATAAGACCGAATCTAGACCAACCAAATAGTAAATCAATATCCAAGATACATTACAATCTATACAGGTTTTCGTAACTAACTATACAATAGAAAGGGTAAAATTGGAATCCATAAAATCAGACATGGTAACCTCCTCCTACATTATAGGGACGTGATCTGTTATTGATCATGTTCCCATAAATCACGTCTCATAATCAAGCAATTCACCTTTCCTTTTTCTCCCTTCCCATTCGAACCTGCAAATTATTCAAACTAGTGTACTGACCCGTGCGATGCACGGAAGATGTAATGATGGGCTCATATGATACGTGAATCATATATTATTGATTTGTCGAATTATATAACTTGAATGGGTACACAAAACAATTGTAATGAGCACAACAAAATAACAAAGACTATAAACGACTTTTTCAAATTAAAACACTGCTTGTACATATACAAATTTTGGAATACTTCTTTATACACAAAATTCATCGTTTGTTTATTGTTTGATTCGTCCTCGTAATCACCAGCCTAGTGTCGTTACACAATCCATTGGAATGGTCCATATTTCTCAAGAGTATAACTGGAGTCCCGACCTTCAGATGCAACTCATGATTAGGAACCCCTAAACATTTTATCCCATTCAAAAATTCGGGAGTGTGCAGATCATGCAGGAAATCAACATTAGCATCTGATTTACATGTGTTGTTGGAACTCAAATACGTATGACCCTCCGATGAGTTTAAAGACGTCATATATTGATTTATAGATTCAACAACATTTAGGGTAGGAGCTAGTATAACCCTTTCTTTCAAGTACGTCGGATCATCAATGGCGTCTTTAAACATTGGACCATTTGAGATGTGTTGTGTTGAACCATATGGGATTTGTTGTGTCAGACCATATAAAGTGGATGAATATTATATTAAAATATATTAATATAAAACTATAAAAACAGACTTCAAACAAATGACTTCAAACAAATTATTCAGATTAAACCACTAAATTGAAAAGTTACAAATTTTAGAATACTTCTTTGTACATCATATTCATTGTTTGGTTGTTTTTTTATTATCCGTCACCATATTACAATTTCTGAAAATACAATATTTTGTAATTGTATTAATATTATATTATATATGTAATAAAAATCATAATTTGTAATTTAAATATCTATAATAACTAATTCATAGTTTAAGTATATATATATATATATAAAATTAAAAATTAATTTCTAATATACATTCAAGTATTAAGAAAATTATAATATTCAATTATATTCTCAATTAATTTTTTTCATTGACGTTAACTAAACCAATTGTGTTTATGATCAAACCCCTTTACATCTAATATCAACCAAATAATACACTCAGCCCATTATATATAATCTGTTGACCCAATTGTTACATTTTTCAGCCCAACAAATTTAACTAAAAAAGAGCATAATACGTGTATTAATTAGATTGTGCATGTTGAGAGTGATTGTGATAGAGACACAGGTATTAACGAAGGGTGCAGATTGAACCTGAAACCACAAAAAAAATTGACCAAACCATTTGTGTGTTAGGGCAAAAACAAATCCGTCGGTCGCTCTTTTCATCTTCCACCCATTTCTCATCTTTTCACCATTTCAATTAAACCTATCCATTTCTCTTAAACAAAATTGGTCGGCCCCTTTGTTTTATCTTTGTTAAGATTTTTTTAATTTAAAAATATCATCTCCATTTTATTCTCTCACCATTACTACTTGTTTATAAATTCTTTTGAAAAATCTTTCAGATGTTGAGTTCGACAGCTATGGTAAGGTGTTGATGTTAACGGCAATGACGAACAAATCGGTCGATTTTTGTTAACGTTGACTCATCACCTCAAATCGAACAAAGATAAGTTCTCGTAAAAGTGTTTTTCTTCATTTTTCTTGTTTTCATTTTTCATTTTTTTAATTTGATGCTTTTTTTCTAATCCAGGTTAGATTCGTTGATTTTTCAACTATGGCACTAAGAACATCCCGTCCATATCGAATATAAAGGAAAAAAAGGTCCACAAGTTATCTCGTCGATTTTATTATTTTCCGTATTTTTATTATGATTTTTGTTGCTTTTTTCATTTTATATTTGATAATTTTATTATGTATTATGATATAATTGACCGTGGAAGAGTGTTTTGAGGACTCTTTCGTTCGTTGCTCTCTGTTAATTATGGGAAATTGTTTTGCTTTCGCAGCAAGAATCGATACATCTCTTTGCACCACATCCGCATTTTCATCTATTTCGTTTTAATTGGTACATTTTTATTTTTTTTTGTGTTTGTTTTCTTTCTTTCTAAGAATTAGAATGGAAGGAAATGAAATTCGGGGTTGAGAAGTTTGGTTTTATTTCTTGATGCCCTTTTATTTCTTCATAAATTTTTTTGACACTGCAAAGTACCATTTGTTGGCTTCATGCTTAAATTTAATATTTTTTTAAACTGGACTGACGTGTATTCATAGTTTAAAGGATGGCTAAAGTTTTTGCTGTTTTGTCGATTTCTGATGTGTATTTATGGTTTAAGGGATGCACATTGCTTTTGGTTTATGTTTTACAAATTACCCCTCAACACGGGATAATTGTAATTTTGTAAGATAATAAGGTATTTTCATGATTAGGAGAAACCTCATGGGTAGTGTTTGTAATTACGCCAAATTGTTATGAGGTAACTTCTTATTTTTCAGGTTTTTCAAATACAATCTATCAAGAAATACTCAACTACATAATCGACAACAATTTTTTATACAGATAAGTAAAGAAATTTTGAGTATTTACTTTTTCATTCAAATAAACTCATTCACTGATTACATTTTTCTGTCTTTCAACTTATCTGAAAATAAAAAACTGAAAAACACGAA
Source organism: Rehmannia glutinosa (assembly GCA_016081115.2). Taxonomy (NCBI): domain Eukaryota; kingdom Viridiplantae; phylum Streptophyta; class Magnoliopsida; order Lamiales; family Orobanchaceae; genus Rehmannia; species Rehmannia glutinosa. Next base: position 140,172 of record JABTTQ020001691.1, on the reverse strand, counting down.
CATTGTAGCATATTTCACACATATAAGTACGATTAAATGGTAAAAATTATAATATCGTTTGAATTATTTTCATTCATTCTGCTTTTATTGCCCACAATAGTATGTTCTTTCAGCTGTCGCATGATTATCAGTTTCCATTCGTTTTTTTTGTATTGCTTTTTTTTTTTGTCATTTGATTTATTCTATGTTTTGTTATTGCTTTGCTTTTTTTTTTCGAGTCCATCTATGTTTTTCGAGTCCATCTGAAAAGAAAAATCACTCTCTAATGTTATGGCATCTATATATAATGCACTTAAATTTTGAACTATATTGTTGTATAGGTATATATATATATATATATATATATATATATAGAGCATCAATCAAATAACTTGATCCACATACAATTTTACTTTATTACCATATATATGCAGATCATGAAAATCACATCATATTATTTAAGTGCATATATAATATGAGAGAGGGAAATCTTGCTTGCCATATATAATGTGAATATATATATATTATACATATTGTGCAATTGTCTAATTTTTTTGATGTGAAGGTCAAATGTAAACAATAATTACAGAATAATAATTGTTTTGACTGTCTTTATTATGTGGTAAATTTCTCAAAAAATTTGTTTTATTGTGTTGATAATTATGGTATTGATCGAGATTTAGGATTTTTTCATAATTCGTTTGTGTCCCTATATTGATTATATTGATTTCATTTTGATGTCTCTCTGTGAATTTCATAGTCAAAGAATATAATGTATAATGATTTATCAGGCCGTTCAATTGATTGTTGTATAAATTCTTATCGCTATTTGTAATCCTTCTTACACTAAGTTACTATCAAGAAAAACTAAACTAAATGCTCATGCATAGTTACGAAGTTGTTCTGCTCATGCATAGTTACGAAGCTGTTCTGCTCAAACTTGTGCTTTAAACAATCTATTTTTCTCTATCAGACAACATATTTTTTCAGGAAGTTCTTTTGTTTCTTACTTCTAATCGAAATAGATTAGCGAAAATTGCTGTCAATTATAAAAAATAATGCGTAAGTTTAAAAAAAATAAAAAATGAATAAATAAATTACCTTCATACAATCCTCCCTCAAACTTGCACAAGATTTTCCTATCAAAATCTCGCATTCTCTTTCCCAACAAAGAAGCAGTGCACTGGTTGTGTTATAGACGACTTGGAATTGAACTTTATACCTAAAGATTCCAGTTTCGGTGTATTTGCCACTATTTTTCAGTATAAAATTTTTCTTCGAACTCGTCAATTTCTATAGTTAGTTAGGGCAAGACATATACCACCGCTCCCCATTACCCAATAAGAGAAATTGTCTTTGCACATATCCAAAAACTCCTAACCTAGTATGAAAAGTAAAGGAATTCCCCTGATCGCTTGAGCTCGACTTTCTTTGAACCGTTTTTTTTAATTCTTTAATCTGAAAATGGCTCACCGATCCATGAATTCGATCTCTCTCAGAAAAACTTCATATATTATTAGCAAGTGGAAATATCATAAATCAACTATTATCAGAGACATTTTTTTCGTTTTTTTGCTGTAAAAATATATATCATACCTCCATATCATGAAAGATGCACTCAATGTTTTGTGTTTGATTCTTATTATTATTGGAAGGTTTTTCATATATTTGCACAAGTATTAGCTTTACAACCCACTGGTGTTGCTCATACCTAGATCATGAATTAATGTAATATTGGGTGCCATTGATAGATGAGCGCTTTAAATTCAATTGGCTTGGATTCAATAACAAATATCCGTTTTGGTCCGAATGTTTAGTGGTCACGAAAGAGTACGAGAGAAAAGGAAGAGGCTCTTCCTGGTGTGAGATTGCCTGCTTGCTTCAGGGGGAAGGAATTTGATTGTTGATGTAGCTAACAACCCCCTTGATAGTCAATTCATTAGGGTCGTCACCTTCCACCCAAAAAAGTATCCATCGTTTTCTCTGTCTCTTAAGATAATACTTGTATGATCGATGGAGCAACCTTTATTTTTTTCCCTTTGAAAGAGTGAGTTAACAATGAACCGGTTCTACATATTTATAGGGAAGCAGAAAGGTTAACTTTGGTAATGTGAAAAAAACATATCATAAGAATCGAATTCTGATATTTGGTTATTTTTGATATTTGGTTATTTTCGATTTTTTATTTTCATACATGGAATTAATGTTACTACTATACATGCTTGTTTCTTAGACAACAATTTACTATCTTTTCCTTTTATAAACTATCACCCTAGGAAAGTGATCAAGTTTGAATCAAAATATAATATAAGGTGCACGATTGTATTTTACAATATTGAGTGAAATATGATCTAAATTTTCCATATTTATTATAACAATCATTAATAATTAAATTACACTTCATAAATTAGATTGAAAATGATTTTATAGTAAATTATTTTTTATCACTAAAACAACGATTAATAATTGACGCAAATTGCATCAGGAACTGTATTTTAGAATATTTATTGAATTTTGATATAATTTACCAAATATACCACACATAATAATTATCTAAAATTAATTAACACAGTTAGAGTGATAATTATACCATAATTATGATTCATGATTGAAAAAAGTCTGATTTTAATTTGCCAGTCGTGTACATCAATTATGTAAACTTAATTAACAAAAAATTAGAGTCATAATCATACCATAATTATAATTGGAAAAAGTCAATGATATCTATTCACAACCATATACATAATACTGCCAAACGGTTATTAATGTACAATCTCTATTAACCAAAAAATTGATTTATATTTTTAAATTAACAAAAAATATCACGTTTTAGTAAAGACGAATATAGATTAACGATAGCAAAACGTTATTTTTCCAAAGGGGTAAAATGTAATAGAAAAAGATTTACCGAATCTTTTTTTTTTTTCTAAAAAAAAAAGTATATTGATGTCAAATGAAATTTTAACAAAATATCACGTTTTTCTTTTAAGTATATTTGAATCAGTGAAATTTTATAGTACTAAATTTAACAGATTTTGATGTCAATCTTTTAATTATGCCATAAATAAGTTAAATGGTCAACTTTAACAACAAAAAAAAAAAAAAACAATAGGGCTGAATAATTCCAAAAATAGACGAATTGGTCAACTTTTGTAAAGAAAAATCGGAATGTTTTTTATAGTCATTTAGTCAATTAAAACCATATTTAACTAAATTGAATAGGATATATTATTGAATTGGATACCAAAATTAATCTTCCCTATATGTTTTCTCCTTAATTTCAGTATACATACCAAAATTTAAAAGTCAACCATATTAATTTGGATTCCAAAATCCGAAAAAAAAATCAGATAAAGTTTTTAGAAAGTGTCATTTAGGCGGGAAAACAATTTTAGAAACCATTTTGCTTTTATATATATATATATATAGATATGACAACGAATCATGCAACAATTAATGAAAAGTATACAATTACACTAAACTAACTATTAATTAAAACATTACTAAGTATACAAACAATGAACTAAGTATACAATTACACTAAACTATCCTCGTATATTAAAACATTACTAAGTATGCATAAACATTTAACTAAGTATACAATTACATTGAACTAACTATACATTAAAATATTACTAAGTATACAATTACAATCAACTAAATACACAATTTCACTTTGAATTACTTATATAACTAAGTATACAATTTCATTGAATTAAGTATACAAATCCACGAACTAAGTATACAAATTCACTAAACTACTTATATAACTAGGAATACGATTCCACCGAACCAAGTATACAAATCTCTTCAACTAAATATACAATGAAACATGACTAAGTATACAAGTCCACCGAACTAAGTATACAATAAAATGATTGTTCACAAATATGGCGGAAACAAGTATCAATTTTGAAAAAATGCTTGAAATTGATTATTTTTCCTCCCTAAAAATCGGATAAATCAAAAGGTAGGATTATGTTTCCTTAAAAATAGCTAATAACCGCCAATAAATAAAACTGATTAAATATAAAAGTACAATCATACCCTTATAACCCAAAAATAACAAAAAGAGATCTATACCATCAAAAATTTAAATCAAGGGTTCATAGGTGTTCTTATGGACTAACCTAAAGGGTTGGTCTCATTTGAACCAATCCCTATATATATATATATATATATATATATATATATATATATTAATTATCGAATATTCTCTTATTTATGTCGCGACACGTACCATAAATCCAAAGAGTAAAAATGAAATCCTATATTTTAAAAAAATGAAATCTCGATATTATTTCTGATTAATCCTAAGGTCATGTTGCTCAAGTTTATTTATACAATGAAATACATTAATTAGGAGAACATTAATGCTAATGAGTTGTAAATAAAAGTTATTTGCTTTTTTCGTAAGAATAAATATATGTATAATCTGCAATTTACGGTAACCATATTTAAGAGTTGTACAATAGTTCAAAGGCATTATTTATCCAAATATTTATCAGTAATATATTTTCCGCCCTTTACCCTATTTTGGTAATATCAAAGATAAAAATACATATGACTATATGAGGCAATAAACATTATTCATATATTATTTTTTCAATGTGTACTATACATAGCAAATTAGCAATGGAAATATTATATTAACTTTATTTTATTTTGAAATAATCAGGAGCAAGGGATATAGGTATGGACAAATCTAGACGAAACAAAGCTAAAAGAACAGACATATATAGTATGAATATATTCTTCGTCTAATTAATAATCTCAACTGTTTCTCAGTTACATGAGTAAGATTGTAAAATTTGTCTATAACTATATAAAACGTACAAACAATTCTTACTCACCTCAAACATGTTATATTGATCAACTGCTAACAGTATATATATTGTATTTCACACAACAGACTAGGATCTCAGCCCTCAGGAGATCTCTCATCTCTCTTGTGTTTATATATCTTTCTCAAGTATTCCTGAAAAATCAAGAAAAATAACAATTACCTATCAATATTATTTATCAAACATAGAATTAACCATAATCTTATTTTTTTTTTTGATAAGACAAAATTTATTAATAATGAGCACATCATTAAGGAAAAAAAAAGAATAGATTTAGTAACATTTAATTTGAAAGTCAATTGTTTTTGCTAAAAAAATGTTTGTTTTTATGTTTTCGACTTTTTTTTAACATGTGATGCAGACAGAAACTACGAATAAACGAGCAATGAACAAAAATAATATGAATCTTCTCAAAGAAACGTAAATTGCATGAAATAGAGATAAATTTCAAAATTTAATAATATTCAATCTCTCTAAAAATAATAATAAAACAACTATTTATAAGACCAAACAAAAAATCCTAACTTAATTAGAAAACATTAAAAGATAAAACACAATAAAAGACTTCTAAACACAAATCACTCCCTAAAATATAAGATAATGTAAAATTCTAAAAGATATATCATATCTCTGGATACACATTGGGATCAACTGTGTCTCCAATGGCATAAACTTGTATTGCAAGTAGGCCTGAAAACTTATTCGATACTGGATTCGAGATCGACTGTTAAAAGCTCGTCTGAGTTCATTTCGTTAACATAATGAACCAAGCGTGAACAATTTTTTATTTTCATTTAATAAGATGTAAAGTTCGGTTCGAGCTCGACTTGATTAGTAAAGAAGAATAAAATGTGTGTAAAAAATATTAAGCTACTCTACTCGATTAGTGTTAATTCGACTAAAAAGCTCGTTAAGCTCTATTCGATTAATAATCAAACAAAACACAAACACAATTTTTGAAGTTCGATTAAATTTCAAAAAGCACGAACACTACTCTCTTGTAAGTGCAATTGACCTGGGTTGGATCCTACCTGAAAGTAATAAAAAAAAGCTTGGATTACAAAATTGAATTATTCGTACCTTTAAGATTCCAGAATATATGGCGGTTTCAACAAATCATAAGGTGCCCACAAAGCATCCAACGGACAAGGCCGGTTCGCGTCGAGCCGGGCCCACGGTTTCCCCTTCCCACTCCAATGCAACAAACTCACCGGACCGGGGTGCAAATCCCGGCAAAGCCCCCGGAAATTATCCCCGCCGAGGCCGTGCTGGTTCCACCGGTGATCCACCGGAGCTATATTTCCGGCGAACACCAGCAGAAACGGCGGCAACGAACCCAGCTCGTAAATCCTCATCCTCTTCTGAAGCTCCATCCATTCGACGATTTTCGTCGTAAAATCCCCAAATCTCCATCTCTCCAGATCGATCACCATAACTCCGGTGTTGAAATAGCAGGGGTTTCTGTTCGCGAAGGTTAGGAAAGCGACGGGTTCGACCAGAACGTCGGCGTGAAATAGGAGGTGAAATTGGCGTTGCAGTACTCCGGCGCGGCCAACACGACGTCGTTTGGGAGCGGTGTGGCGGCGAGTTTCGAGATGTCGTCGACGAGGACGAGGTCGGAGTCGAGGTAGACTATTTTGCGGATGGCGGTGGGGAGGAGATCGGCGAGGTAATTGCGGGCGTAGTTTAGCGGGCAGTCGAGGGCGGCGCGGATGGAGGTTGAGATTAGCCCCGCGGCGGCGGAGGCGTCGAATGGGTAGATCTCGAATGGAGATAGGGAAGGATTTCGAAATCACGCGGCGGAGATTGGCCGCGGTGTCGGCGGCGGAGGAGGCGACGAAGTGGAATATGATGTTTTCCGGGCAGGAGGAGTGCAGGAGGACGGAGAGAATCGCGGCCATTGATCCCCGGAGATAGGCGGCGTCGAGTGTCATCGCCACGTGTACGGCTGATATAGGTGGATTGACGGCGGGACAGTTTATTGAGTTGTAGAATTTTGGGGCTTCTCTGAAATGAAGCTCAGCGACGGCATTTTTTGCTGCGATTGAGATTAAAATTACCAAAATTGTTGAAAATGCATTATTTGGTGGCATAGTTTGGGTTTTAGAGCAAAAATGGCACTAAATCTTCATGAAAAGAGAAGAATAAGAAACAGGGGACTCTAGGAATGGAAGTCTATTTGGGTCAATAAAAATTAAAAAATGGGTTTTAAATGTGGACAATAAAGAGGTGAATCGTGGCCATTAAATGATTGTATCTAGCGGTGGAGGCGCAGCCAGCACGTTGTTGTTGGCGGACCGGCCTTTTTTGCATCTAAAGCTGAAAAAATAGTGAATTTTAATTCAAAGTTTGAGCAAAATGCTTTAATATGAATATCAATGGCTCAACAGACTTTAGTTGAGCCATCCACGTCTTAGCTTCTCTCAATCTTTTGTACTACGCTTTTGAAATCTATCTAGGAGATTGATAAATCGGGTTTTTTAGTTTCTAATAGCTTTTCTCTACGCGCTTAATCTTGATTTCTTTTTTTTCCTCATACTTATATGGAGGATGGAGAAGTAATCTTTATTGCTTTTAATTTTAATAAATTTATCTGTAAAAGATGACGTTTATTTGTCCATATATGTGACTTGTTTCAGTTAATAATGTCTAGTATATAGTTGTTGTTAAGAAGATCAGAAGAGTCATTACCCGATGATAGTGACAAAAGCGAGACCAATTTCTTTTGTACGTGTTTTGTCAAGTGTCTCTGTTGCTATGTTCTAATTGTACAGACCAATTATATAAGTTTAGGTTTAAACCTTTTGTTTTAGATCTATAGATTTATGATCTTATAGAACATACAATTGTGTGTTGTAACCAATTGTAAGTTTATTTCTGGTAAATGAACGAAACTCATTTTGATTTTAAAAAAAATTCTTGAGTTACTTTAGTTGATGTATATCATTTCGCGTATAATTACTCGTATAACGTAAGCCTAAAAATGTTATGAAAGATCTTTGTAGTGAAATTAAAATTTGCCTATTTCATGATAAGTAATACATTTTTAGGCTTGCTTATGAATATTAATGATGGCAAGAATACATTCTTAATCTTTATTTTATTCTTAACATAAAATTAATACTAATAATCAATATTCTTTTCCAATTAATCAAATTTGGTCATATACTTAATTACTATATATTGCATGTAATTAATTAATCTCCTTTAAAGTGATGTAACTAGCTTAGATTCGACGAAACTACAATTTTCCAAAAAAGCTGTGAATTAGGGTTTTTAAAGTGTGGGCTGCTGGAATAGAACTAGTTCACATTTGGGGTCTTTTTTTCTAGGACTTATTACAGCTGCAACACCAGTATTTCAGTTTGTTGGATAATGAAAAATAATAAAGACATTTCAACAGAAATATTTGGTATATATCATCCCACCGACAAATCTGTTGTAGTTTTTAAGTTATGTAGCTGCAAAATCCAAGCATGTAAAAAAAAAAAAAAATTCATATCTGCCAAAATACTATTCCTTATATTCCGTATTTACATTTAATGCAGGGACACCTAATTGACTGCTGAGTAGTTAAATAAGGCTTTCAAAATTCCACTTTTTTTCCCCTCTGTTTTTGCCCCCTCCATTTGATCCACAATCTACGCGACTGCTTATATATCATTAAATATTACTTGTAATGTTTCAATGGCTTTTATTGCAGATGGGTGACACGTGGTCGTGGGCCAGCCAATGATAATGAAGGGTCGATTTTGGCAAAATTTTGAAATGGACAGCAGCTAAAGAAATTAAGGGTAATGGAAAAGGTGATGCGCGAAAATATAGGGATGGTATTCTTTTTTCTTTTTGGTAGGAGTGTTAATTTGAGAAACGATATGAGCATAACATGGATTTAGTAGATATATGTACAACTATTTGCAACTTCAGGTTAATTTTAAATTAGACACAGTTAACACGGGAAAATACATGTCAGGTTATGTCAGATCAGATCGACTCGCGTGTCAACATGATTAACGCTATTTAACTCATTTAGTTCTTTTCCTCAAAAAAAAAAAAAACTCATTTAGTTCTATAATGGACATGTTATTTTCATATTTTGTGATGTATTAATTGGTTATAAGCGGTTGAACAAATTATTGAATGTATTTTCTAGTAATTTTAGTTTTTTCTTCATTTTTTTGAATTGTTTCCCCTCTCCAGCTTTGAAATCCTAAAATCGGGATAACCTGAAATTATATAGGTATTTCGTGTTGTGTCAGGTTACCCGTATCATAAAATAGCCCATGTTTGTGTAGTATATCTTTACACGAACAATAAGCATGCCGTGTTCGAATTAAAACATGTATAACATATAATACTCGTGTAATCAAAGGATCCGCAAACACAAAACACGACTTGATTGATCCACCCCTACTTTTTGGCCATGTGATAGAGCTAACACTAATTCATTTCTAAGACGTAAAAAGCAAACAAAATAGTAAAGAAGATGCTTGTGTACACATGTCTCTTTTTTTTTTTTTTTAACGTCTTTTTTTTTTTCTCAAAAGTAGTTTGATGGACGAAAGGGATATTTTTAATTTGTAAGATAAACCACGTCCTTTTAAGGGTATGATGCATTGTCTGAACAAATTACAGACACTACACGACATATTGGCTAGAAATGCCTCTTATAATTGAAGAAGGATGCAAATCAATAACGTGCAAATGCTAGCAAATTAAAGGTTTCCTTGACATCTTGTGCCATTCTCTAATCTCTTATACACTACTGAAAATGCAATTCCAATTGAAAAAAAATCTATTGGTATTTGGCCAATTTCCAAAATTTGGAATTATCGATTCAAACAGAAATTTAATGAAAAAGACCATTGATATAATGGTAGTTGGAATGATGAAAATTACAATGAAAATTTCAATGAAAAATCCAATGGAAAAAATATTCCAACATCCAAATGGTTTTGGTTATTGTTGGACTTTCATTTAATTTTCCAATGGTATCTTTGCGGCGATTGAAATTTCCATTGGAATTTTGAAAATTCCAACAGCTTTTTTATTCCATTGGAATTATTTCGTTGGAATTTGATTGTTTTTTATTATGGTGATATATATATATATATATATATATATATATATATGTATATATATGCATCACCAATTCCAATAACACAAAATTGAGTGATTATCGATTTTGAAATTTTGTGGTGGAGGGCTTATCATATTTTGTACAGTCATGATAAATAAAATGTTTCTTTGGAAGTAGGGGCGAAGCTAGACGTATGATTTTTTTTTTTTTTGGGGGGCTAAATCAATAAAAAATTAATATTTAGCACTAAAAATTAATATTCAAAAATAAAATATACATAAAAATTGATTTTTAAAAATTTTGGGGGTGGGGGGGCGCTTTACACAAGGAGAATACACCCCGGTCAAAAATTCATGGTGGGATCTTCTATTACAAGATGGTGTTTCATCTCCTATTCCACCACACGGATGATTGTCACGTGTATAGTAGTTACCATATTCATTTTGGAGCATAAATCACGCCTAAATTGTGGGTTTTAATATAGTAACTTCTATACACGTGTCAATCATCTGTGCGGTGGAATAGGAGATGAAACACCATCTTAGAATAGAAGATCTCATCCGGGCTGGAAGTTGGCCTAAATGTTTCCAAAAAAACAATTATGGACTTACTATATTGATTAATAAACTATTAGGCTCCATTTGGATTGATAATTTGGAGTTAAGAATTTCAAATCCACGTACATTGAAGTTGTTTGGATGAAGTCATTCTATAATAAATTTCAAATGGTTAGAAGCTATTTTTGGAGTTATTTAGGAGAATATCAAATCCTTTTTATTCTTATTTGAAATCATTTGAAATCCGTTCCTCAAATTCTCGCCCCAAATCCAATTTCTAACATCCAAATGCAACTTTAGGATAATTACAAAAAAATATATATTTTTTGTTCCACAGAATTGACATTTTTTGTTTCACATAATTGACATTTTTTCTAAATACTCCAAAAATTAGGGTCTTTTTCTGTGATTATCCTTAAACTATTCACATAATTGACGTTTTTTGTTTCCAGTTTTCCCTATGCATGGGAGTTGAGCCAATAAATGTATGATTGATTAGATTTATTTCTCCAATAATTATGCATGTGCAATCTCACATGCTCAGGTCATAAACTGTAGCTTCCCAACTGAAAAGGTGCAAAATTATCCCCATTATTAAGGGTCCATACAAACACACATCACAATTCATAACTACAGTTCCATGTTCTCCACATGATCGATCATTGATAATAGTGATAAAAACAGCTCAATGTAAAGGCATAAAACAAAAGTAAACTCAAATTACAATTTCCTTTCAGCATATATTTCTTGATGTTTCTATGATACCACTCCTAAGAAAACAGCATGGCCCAACCAGCCCGGTGAAAATAACTGGTTACGTTGGGCTGTGATTTTAGAAGCCTGAAATAAATCGGACCTATTTGGTTTAGTGCATTAGGCTCGAATAATTGGATCGGCCTGGTTAGCCTGGTTGGACAGATTATTTTAATTGTTTTCAAGTGATAGGTCGGACTAGGCTCAAAAATAGCCGCACCGTCACTGTTTGGACCAGCCTGACCCAATTTTTCACTTTGGTCCAGTGGGCGAGCACCTGCTCCACCTATTTGAGTTTGGGTTCGATTTCCATCACGCTCCCCTCCTAAGATTTGTTCTCAAAAAAGAAAAAAGAAAAAAAAAACTTCTAAGAATACACGTGCAAGATACATTGTACAATACGGCGTTTTTTTCCCACATATATAACACAACATAAAATTCATCTGCAAAATTGAAAATATAAAAATGAAATACTGATATAAGTGTATTTATATATATGCTCATAAGAGTAGTTTGGTAATGCAAGATTAGATGGTCTACGCCCTACGGTACCAAAGTGTACAATTGTCACTTGTCCAAATTGTGGGCTCAAGAAAGCTAGGAAACAAGAACAAATAATTTCATAGCCCACTAGTATTTTTTTTTTTTTTGAGTCAAAATCCACTCGTATTGATTAATGGCAATACAAAATCATGAAGCAGGTAAATAAAACAATGACGACAAAATGTGTGAAAAATCGGAATATTACAAAAACTGGGTAAAGCCTGCCATAACCCAAGAAACTTTCTTTTGTTACTTAAGGTGAAAGCAGAAAAACAAAACAATGTAAATTATTAACACCTTTATGAGTAGCTATCTTTTCATAGGAGTAATTTATGGTTCATAACATAATGAGTTAAAATGAAACATCATAGTACGGCACCCATGGTTCCCTTTCCCACTAGGTGCCGTGAGAGAGAAAATGAAAAATGACAAGAGTTCCCACGAAAGATGACTCATGAATAATAATAATTACCAGCAACAAAAGATTAACCTTAGTATCGTGCTATATGGACCCATAAAAGATGTTTTTGTGTCCTGGAAGTACGTGACCTTAAGACATGAAATTGATAGATAGGTTCATTTCTGAAGGCATGCTAGATGCATGTAGCAAGGAATTGTTGTGACGTAAAAATGACAACTATTGTTCCAGCAGAGCTGGCAAATGATAGGGTTGGCCAGCCGGACCCGAGCCTATTAGTTCAACACAAAAAAATTGGGCCGAGTCAGACAACCCCAAAGTTCAATCCGGCAACCATTCTTGACCCAACCTAGCTCAAACACCCATTTTAATTCATAAATTGTCTCAGACCACTCGGGCTTTGGATCATTTGGAATGGGCCAAAGTAGGCTCAATTCTTTCCGAGCCCCTAATAGTGAAGTTCAATCCAACCCTATATGCGGGCCGGCCGCCTTCGCCAAGATTTAGCCAAGGCGGCTGGCCAATCTTGTCGGCTCTCTTCGATCCGAGGGCTCATTGTAGAGACTCGAACCCGGACCTTTTCACTTTACAATAGCTAGCTAGATAACTTGCAATCATCAATTTAAATCAACTAGGTTATTGCATAAAATTTAAATGCCATTTAAGAAATAGAATCCATAGATAAGTATCCAAGAAAACATATGCATTATGCTTGTTCATGCAAAAAGATAAGGGAAAAAAGCAAATGAAAAGAAACATCATAAAAACTGTGCTACAGATAAATGCTTCTATAGCATGCATATCATTTAATATCAAAATCCACCATGAATACTGACCAAGATGCCTCAGAGGCTACAAAAATTTAATCTTTAGTCGACAAAAACACTCTTCTCCTCATCATCTTAAAGCATCTAACAAATCAATGCAGTCCTCAAAAGTAAAAGGTCACCAAAAATCTCCTCAATGTCGTTAGGGGTCCCAAAGATTGAGTGAGCACTACCTATATTACAAAATATCGTTAGGGGTACCAAAGATTGACCTGACGAAGACGCTCCGATGCTTAAATCAGTTCTAGTGCAAGTAAGAACAAATTGAATAACTTCAGATGAGCGAAATGCGTAGGTGGTTATTAAATTCCATCTCTTTCGATAATGAGGGTATATGAGGTATGTATAGGCACTAGGGAGCCTTGGGATTTTTGGCTTTAGGGCCTTAATGTACTTAATTTACGCATTGTCAACCAAACTGATAAAATTAATTATATTAATTGGGCCTTTTATTTATTTTGTGGCCCATAAATCAAATAATTCGTTGGACTTGACCCATTAGGCCAATCTGATTATAAATCATCAATTTTATATTAATTTTCGTCAAAATTAAGATAAAAAACACCGACCACAAAAAAGAATTGTTTCATGAAGATGAAAAATATATAAATGAGACAAAAAAATCTAATAAAATATTTCACTTACGAAAAATGAGATGGAGAATTAAACCAAATTCTAATGTAAACATATTTTACTTCCGCAAATGCTGAAAATATGAAAAATGAAATGGAAAATAAAAATGTAAACCATCCTTTGGTCAGGCAAATCCTGCCATCCTCTCTCCTGTTGAATATCCCAACTCGCCATTTTTTCCCTTGTCCATTTTGCAAATTTATCACTCTTTTATTTGCTAATCCTGTCTCAATTGCAAAAGCTTTTGGGATCATCTGAAAGTACTAATTAATTACCAGCTTGGAGGAAAAATGAAATAGTAAGATCTTGTAAAATGATGCCTGCTTGTAAGGGAGTGTTTGCTTGTGAAATTTTTTTCACTCCTTCCACTTTTTGAAATTTTTTTTGTACGAATATGTGATTGCTTGTGAAAATTTTCAAAAAATATACTATTCATTTTTCTTATTTTTAAATCATCAGTCACATCCATTTATAATTTAAACAAAGAAATATTACATCAACTATCATTATTATACAATCATATCACACATACACTATTCACTCTCTCTTATTTTTCAAATCACCAATCACATCTAATCATTATTATACTAAAAAAAACTATCACATCAACTATCATAATCACATTTTCATCTTATATCCAATCACACTTTCAAAAATTATTCTCATTTTTTGAAATTATTTTTTCACATTATTCTCTCTAAAAATAAAAAAGAGTGGAACGAAATGTCAAGCAATCACTCCCTAAATTTCCAGACTTGTCATTTGATAGTTTAGGGCAACACTTGCACCAGCTACCACTGTAAACTTTATATATAAGAGTAGAATATGTATCTTCTTTCTCTCTAACACTACAAGAAAAATGATGAAAGACAACGGGTATTTGGTAAATAGTTGTATGTTGAACTATTTAGAATGATATTTAGCATGACCATTGTCTATTAGCGGACCTTTTTTTTTTTTATAAAGACAACTGTTTTTTCGTGTAAGACAATGGTTCTATTAGTCGTTGTCTATCAGCGGACATTTTTTTATAAAGACAACAATTTTTTCGAGTCTAAGACAACAAGTTTCTAAACCATTGTCTATTAAAGCCCTATTCTTCAAAACAACGACAGTGTTTTCAGGCCTAAGACTACAGGTTTTTAAACCGTTGTCTATTAGCACACGTTTTTTAAAGAAAATATTTTTAATAAGTATTTTGAAAAATCGTTGTCTATAGGTAATCTAAGACTAGTTTAGAATCATTGAAGAAAATATTCATTTTTGTTTTTTAGTTTTTTTAAACTTTCATTTATTTTTTGGTTTCCTTGTATTGTTGCTTGAGCCGGCAATTCAGATCCGGTCCGACCGGCCCGAAAATCAGGCTAGGTTGGACCAAGAATTTCCAGGCCTGAAAAGGACCGGGCCTATTTGGGCTGACCTAATGGACCCAACAACCTGGTCGGCCCGACTATAGTTTTCATTATTTAAAAAATAGAAAAATTCCTTTTATTAAATAAAAAACGTTATTAAATTTTTATTATTGAAAGGAAAGCTTGATAAGTAATTTTTAACTTTTTCTTGGATAAAAAATTAGGAGTGATCAAAATTTGAGTAGCCTAAGAAATTCTAGGATATACTTTTGTCTAGAAGCCGATTCTAAACCTGAGAAAGCTATGCAATCTTACGTTCAAATTGCAAGTCTAGATTGCAGCGACGAACTAGAGAATTTTTCAGAACCAACGAAAACACCAATCGCTTCTGAGCCCAAACCGCTCAACCGTCTTCTAGTGCATCCCAAAGATCCCAGTGTATTGATCTTCTGTTGGACATAAAATTAGAGATGAAACATTGACTCGTATGTGTAGAGAAATGGAAAATAAGGTAAAGAGATTGAAACTGCTCTGTACAGACTCTGCATGAGATCAATATGAAAATTCATTCTTTATATTTCTCTAGTTAATACGAATATTCAATAACAATTTAAATCCACTAATAAATAGGGATGGCAATGGGGCGGGGCGGGTATCTCAATATCCAAACCCGCCCGTCCCTTCACGTGGCGGGTCGACCCGTGCTAATTTTTTTATATTTTTATCTTATATTTTGTATTATTAATAATTTTTTAATATTAGATTTTGTATTATAAATACATATTGTTTATAAAATTTGTCATTATATATATGTTAAATATGATAATAAATACATAAACCAATATTGTTTTATATAATATACATGTAAAATATACATTAAATATATTTAAAAATAGAAAAAATAGCACGGCGGATGGTACCCACGGGGTGGAGGTGATACCCAAACCCGCCCTGCCCGCTATGCCATGGGTCATGGGATAGGGCGACCAAAACGGAGCGGGCGGGACGGCACTGCTGTCGGGCGTTTCATTTTGTCATCCATACTAATAAATTGAATAATATCCTCCTAAGATAATTTGATTGATGAGATATAAAGAATACAAGAAAAATTTATCATTTTTATGTGAAAAGATTATTGGAAATTATCGTAACCAAACATATACTATCTAAAAATTAGTTCTCTACCCTAAAAAAAAAAAAAAAAAAGGAAAATTAGTTCTCTTTAGGTATTTTAATACCAATATAGACAACATTTTCTTTATTAATTAATACAAAGTTCTCTCAACCCCGCCAACCCTCGATTATGGGGTGTATGTATGATCTAAGATTGATGTTAAGATTATTTCTCTTGCAGATAATTTTACGGATCCTAATCCATAAAAACAGCTCAAGATTCGTATTCGGATATGTTATATAAAAAACAAATTTGCAGCAGTCTATCTCTTTTTCTCTCGGGAAAATTGCAATTTTGGTCCCATAACTTAGGGATAGTTGCAATTTGAGGTTAAAGGTCTCAAGTTCAAATTCGATCTTTGCACCACTTGATCGAATTTGTCGCATATGACCCAATGCGATTTAAAGAATAACATAGTAGCACCATGTAACACCGAGCATCAACTAGTTGTGGCAAAATATCAAAACCACATTAAATTTAGTCCAATTTTGTCATAGACTAGCTTCTTAACAAAATTATACTACTTATCTAAAAAAAAAAATGAGAAAATTGCCTTTAATTTAATCCATTTCGATTGACTTTTCTTGTCATAGGGTTGATTTGTACACGTGGTTTCATTACTCGACCAAAACCAATCCAATCCACACGATAACATTTTCTCACAAATCTTGAACAGACAAATTCACCCTCACCCGTCGCCGTGATCAATTCACGACAAACCCACCGCATTCAGCCGCAAGATTCGAGAACGTCACAAGGGCACGATAGTATTTTTGTATTATCATTGATTGTATGAAAACACGGATATATGATTAAGATTGATTCCATTTTAGGGTTGAACCTAAAATGTGGATTGAACCTACGTTGAATTAATGGGGCTCCTTCAAATTCAAGCCCATTTATGCTTTGTTTTTTTTTTTTTTATCCAAATGCGAAAGATTTATACCAAAAGAACAATTCAGACGAGCACTTTACAATCCGGGGCACACTTGCCCAAGACCACCCTCAACCAACAGGCTAGGGGGAAACAACCACACAATGGGCCAAAAAAGCAAAGACAAAAAAAGACCAGGGACCACATCCCAAATGTTCCAAACTCCACCAGCCAAAAAAAGAGCAGGGACAACAACAGGCTGTGGCTACAAAACAAACAAAATACTATACCATGCCAAAAAAATGAAAAGAAAAAGTAATAACTGGGAAGAACCCCTAATTACATCTTCCATCACCACAAAACTAGCACACTAAGCTTGAAAAATTCAATCCACTCTCTATTAGCCAGTGATGCTTTGTCAAAATTTCTGAGATTTTTCACCATTAAAAATCCATGAATTCCTTGTCTTCCATAACCACCATAGGATATATGTTGATAAATGAATTACATCCATGATAGAAGGATTCCAAGGTAGGGAACTAATAGACATCCACCACTCTTTCACATCCATTTTCTCATTGTAGATCCCATCCCAATTAACAGACCATTTTCCGGACTAATTTTGCTCTTGTACAATGTAATAAGACATGTTCCACTCGATTCTTTTTCCTCCCCACACCAAATGCATATACAATCGACCTCCATCCCCTTCTCTCCAACATGCTTTGAACTGGAAGAATCCCATGAATGCATCTCCAAAGGAAGTGTTTGAGTTTATTTTTAATTTTCGGACTCCAAACATTCCTCCACAATTTACCATCCCTCTTTCTCGCACCGACTCCCTTCACAACAATCCTCGTACTTGAGTTTTAGAATCACACACTCAAATAGGTGACTTGACAAAAAATTACCATCCGGGGTTAGGATCCAACGCAGATCTATCTTCATCCTTCTCCGAGAGTAAATTGGAGTAGTCAAAATAACTCTACTTTCCTGGAGATTAAAAAGTCCGTGCACCACCTCCCTATTCCACACCTTTCCTCCATCTTGAATAAGCTCACTTACCCAAGTGATTTCACTTCTAGCACCCACCGCCTGTTGGAATTGGAGAGTAGAAATTCGAAATCCATGGGCTCTCCCAAGCTCTAATAGATTTCCCATCCACAACCTGGAATCTCATCCCTTCATACAACACATATTTAGATTTTAAGAAACTTTTCCACATCCAAGAATCAAAGCATTCTTAGACTGAATTCAAATCCCACCACAAGGAAATATCGGCCTTGAGCAATTTGCACACTACTAAGTTAGGTTGAGTAATGATCCTCCACAATTGTTTAGCAAATAGAGCATCATTAAACAACTATTAGGAATTTTATTGTTTAGATTTTGATGAATGCCATGTAAAACTTAGAATAGAAAGTTGGCACCCCATTCTTGTTGTAAAATGCTTTGTAACAATTAGAGTGCCAGTGAGTTAAGTCGCCTACGCCCTAACATGCAAGAAGACAATCAAGATCGGAAGGAAGACTCTGCCGTGAGACAACCGAGTATGGCAAAGAAGAGTAGACGGGAACTCTATTAGATAATAAGGTATTTTCATGATTAGGAGAAACCTCATGGGTAGTGTTTGTAATTACGCCAAATTGTTATGAGGTAACTTCTTATTTTTCGTGTTTTTCAAATACAATCTATCAAGAAATACTCAACTACATAATCGGCAACAATTTTTTATACGGATAAGTAAAGAAATTTTGAGTATTTACTTTTTCATTCAAATAAACTCATTCACGATTACATTTTTACTGTTTTCAACTTATCCGAAAATAGAAAATTGAAAAACACGAACATTGTAGCATATTTCACACATATAAGTACGATTAAATGGTAAAAATTATAATATCGTTTGAATTATTTTCATTCATTCTCGCTTTTATTGCCCACAATAGTATGTTCTTTCGCTTGTCGTCGCATGATTATCGGTTTTCCATTCGTTTTTTTTGTATTGCTTTTTTTTTTGTCATTTGATTTATTCTATGTTTTGTTATTGCTTTGCTTTTTTTTTTTCGAGTCCATCTATGTTTTTCGAGTCCATCCTCGAAAAGAAAAATCACTCTCTAATGTTATGGCATCTATATATAATGCACTTAAATTTTGAACTATATTGTTGTATAGGTATATATATATATAGAGCATCAATCAAATAACTTGATCCACATACAATTTTACTTCATTACCATATATATGCAGATCATGAAAATCACATCATATTATTTAAGTGCATATATAATATGAGAGAGGAAATCTTGCTTGCCATATATAATGTGAATATATATATATATAATATATATTGTGCAATTGTCTAATTCTTTTGATGTGAAGGTCAAATGTAAACAATAATTACTGAGAATAATAATTGTTTTGATATGTCTTTATTATGTGGTAAATTTCTCAAAAAATTGTTTTATTGTGTTGATAATTATGGTATTGATCGAGATTTAGGATTTTTTCATAATTCGTTTGTGTCCCTATATTGATTATATTGATTTCATTTTGATGTCTCTCTGTGAATTTCATAGTCAAAGAATATAATGTATAATGATTTATCGTAGCCGTTTAATTGATTGTTGTGTAAATTCTTATCGCTATTTGTAATCCTTCTTACACTAAGTTACTATCAAGAAAAACTAAACTAAATGCTCATGCATAGTTACGAAGTTGTTCTGCTCATGCATAGTTACGAAGCTGTTCTGCTCAAACTTGTGCTTTAAACAATCTATTTTTCTCTATTAGACAACATATTTTTTCGTGAAGTTCTTTTGTTTCTTACTTCTAATCGAATAGATTAGCGAAAATTGTCAAATTATAAAAAATAATGCGTAAGTTTAAAAAAATAAAAAATGAATAAATAAATTACCTTCATACAATCCTCCTCAAACTTGCACAAGATTTTCCTATCAAAATCTCGCTGTCTCTTTCCCAACAAAGAAGCAGTGCTCTGGTTGTGTTATAGACGACTTGGAATTGAACTTTATACCTAAAGATTCCAGTTTCGGTGTATTTGCCACTATTTTTCAGTATAAAATTTTTCTTCGAACTCTTCGAATTTCATTAGTTAGTTAGAGCAAGACATATACCACCGCTCCCCATTACCCAATAAGACAAATTATCTTTGCACATATCCAAAAACTCCTAACCTAGTATGAAAAGTAAAGGAATTCCCTGATCGCTTGAGCTCGACTTTCTTTGAACCGTTTTTTTTAATTCTTTAATCGAAAATGGCTCACCGATCCATGAATTCGATCTCTCTGTAAAAACTTCATATATTATTAGCAAGTGGAAATATCATAAATCAACTATTACTGTAGACATTTTTTTCATTTATTTGCCTGTAAAAAATATATATCATACGTCCATATCATGAAAGATGCACTCAATGTTTTGTGTTTGATTCTTATTATTATTGGAAGGTTTTTCATATATTTGCACAAGTATTAGCTTTACAACCCACTGGGTGTTGCTCATACCTAGATCATGAATTAATGTAATATTGGGTGCCATTGATAGATGAGCAGTTTCTGATTCAATTGGCTTGGATTCAATAACAACTGTCCGTTTTGGTCCAGAATGTTTAGTGGTCACAGAAGAGTACCAGAGAGAGAGGCTCTTCCTGGTGTGAGATTGCCTGCTTGCTTCAGGGGGAAGGAATTTGATTGTTGATGTAGCTAACAACCCCCTTGATAGTCAATTCATTAGGGTCGTCACCTTCCACCCAAAAAAGTATCCATCGTTTTCTCTGTCTCTTAAGATAATACTTGTATGATCGATGGAGCAACCTTTATTTTTTTCCCTTTGAAAGAGTGAGTTAACAATGAACCTATTCTACATATTTATAGGAAGCAAAAAGGTTAACTTTGGTAATGTGAAAAAACATATCATAAGAATCGAATTCTGATATTTGGTTATTTTTGATATTTGGTTATTTTCGATTTTTTATTTTCATACATGGAATTAATGTTACTACTATACATGCTTGTTTCTTAGACAACAATTTACTATCTTTTCCTTTTATAAACTATCACCCTAGGAAAGTGATCAAGTTTGAATCAAAATATAATATAAGGTGCACGATTGTATTTTACAATATTGAGTGAAATATGATCTAAATTTTCCATATTTATTATAACAATCATTAATAATTAAATTACACTTCATAAATTAGATTGAAAATGATTTTATAGTAAATTATTTTTTTATCACTAAAACAATAGTTAATAATTGACGCAGATTGCATCAGGAACTGTATTTTAGAATATTTATTGAATTTTGATATAATTTACCAAATATACCACACATAATAATTATCTAAAATTAATTAACACAGTTAGAGTGATAATTATACCATAATTATGATTCATGATTGAAAAAAGTCTGATTTTAATTTGCCAGTCGTGTACATCAATTATGTAAACTTAATTAACAAAAAATTAGAGTCATAATCATACCATAATTATAATTGGAAAAAGTCAATGATATCTATTCACAACCATATACATAATACTTAAACGGTCATTAATGTACAATCTCTATTAACCAAAAAATTGATTTATATTTTTAAATTAACAAAAAATATCACGTTTTAGTAAAGACGAATATAGATTAACGATAGCAAAACGTTATTTTTCCAAAGGGGGTAAAATGTAATAGAAAAAAGATTTACCGAATCTTTTTTTTTCTAAAAAAAAGTATATTGATGTCAGCGAAATTTTAACAAAAAAAATATCACGTTTTTCTTTTAAGTATATTTGAATCAGTGAAATTTTATAGTACTAAATTTAATAGATTTTGATGTCAATCTTTTAATTATGCCATAAATAAGTTAAATGGTCAACTTTAACAACAAAAAAAAAAAAAAACAATAGGGCTGAATAATTCCAAAAATAGACGAATTGGTCAACTTTTGTAAAGAAAAATCGGAATGTTTTTTATAGTCATTTAGTCAATTAAAACCATATTTAACTAAATTGAATAGGATATATTATTGAATTGATACCAAAATTAATCTTCCCTATATGTTTTCTCCTTAATTTCAAAGATACATACCAAAATTTAAAAGTCAACCATATTAATTTGGATTCCAAAATCCGAAAAAAAAATCGAGATAAAGTTTTTAGAAAGTGTCATTTAGGCGGAAAACAATTTTAGAAAAACCATTTTGCTTTTATATATATATATATATATATATATATAGATATGACAAATGAGAATCATGCAACAATTAATGAAAAGTATACAATTACACTAAACTAACTATTAATTAAAACATTACTAAGTATACAAACAATGAACTAAGTATACAATTACACTAAACTATCTCGTACATTAAAACATTACTAAGTATGCATAAACATTTAACTAAGTATACAATTACATTGAACTAACTATACATTAAAATATTACTAAGTATACAATTACATCGAACTAAATACACAATTTCACCGAATTACTTATATAACTAAGTATACAATTTCATTGAATTAAGTATACAAATCCACGTAACTAAGTATACAAATTCACTAAACTACTTATATAACTAGGAATACGATTCCACTGAACCAAGTATACAAATCTCTTTTGAACTAAATATACAATGAAACATGACTAAGTATACAAGTCCACCGAACTAAGTATACAATAAAATGACTGTTTCACAAATATGGCGGAAACAAGTATCAATTTTGAAAAAATGCTTGAAATTGATTATTTTTCCTCCCTAAAAATCGGGAAAATCGAAAAGGTAGGATTATGTTTCCTTAAAAATAGCTAATAATCTGTCAATAAATAAAATGATTAAATATAAAAGTACAATCATACCCTTATAACCCAAAAATAACAAAAGAGATCTATACCATCAAAAATTTAAATCAAGGGTTCATAGGTGTTCTTATGGACTAACCTAAAGGGTTGGTCTCATTTGATTTCAACTAATCCCTTATATATATATATATATATATATATATATATATTAATTATCAGCATATTCTCTTATTTATGTCGCGACACGTACCATAAATCCAAAGAGTAAAAATGAAATCCCTATATTTTAAAAAAAAAATGAAATCTCGATATTATTTCTGATTAATCCTAAGGTCATGTTGCTCAAGTTTATTTATACAATGAAATACATTAATTAGGAGAACATTAATGCTAATGAGTTGTAAATAAAAGTTATTTGCTTTTTTCGTAAGAATAAATATATGTATAATCTGCAATTTACGGTAACCATATTTAAGAGTTGTACAATAGTTCAAAGGCATTATTTATCCAAATATTTATCAGTAATATATTTTCCGCCCTTTACCCTATTTTGGTAATATCAAAGATAAAAATACATATGACTATATGAGGCAATAAACATTATTCATATATTATTTTTTCAATGTGTACTATACATAGCAAATTAGCAATGGAAATATTATATTAACTTTATTTTATTTTGAAATAATCAGGAGCAAGGGATATAGGTATGGACAAATCTAGACGAAACAAAGCTAAAAGAACAGACATATATAGTATGAATATATTCTTCGTCTAATTAATAATCTCAACTGTTTCTCAGTTACATGAGTAAGATTGTAAAATTTGTCTATAACTATATAAAACGTACAAACAATTCTTACTCACCTCAAACATGTTATATTGATCAACTGCTAACAGTATATATATTGTATTTCACACAACAGACTAGGATCTCAGCCCTCAGGAGATCTCTCATCTCTCTTGTGTTTATATATCTTTCTCAAGTATTCCTGAAAAATCAAGAAAAATAACAATTACCTATCAATATTATTTATCAAACATAGAATTAACCATAATCTTATTTTTTTTGATAAGACAAAATTTATTAATAATGAGCACATCATTAAGGGAAAAAAAAGAATAGATTTAGTAACATTTAATTTGAAAGTCAATTGTTTTTGCTAAAAAAATGTTTGTTTTTATGTTTTCGACTTTTTTTAACATGTGATGCAGACGGAAACTACAAATAAACGAGCAACGAACAAAAATAATATGAATCTTCTCAAAGAAACGTAAATTGCATGAAAAAGAGATAAATTTCAAAATTTAATAATATTCAATCTCTCTAAAAATAATAATAAAACAACTATTTATAAGACCAAACAAAAAATCCTAACTTAATTAGAAAACATTAAAAGATAAAACACAATAAAAGACTTCTAAACACAAATCACTCCCTAAAATATAAGATAATGTAAAATTCTAAAAGATATATCATATCTCTGGATACACATTGGGATCAACTTTGTCTCCAATGGCATAAACTTGTATTGCAAGTAGGCCTGAAAACTTATTCGATCTGGATCCGAGATCGATCATTAAAAGCTCGTTTGAGCTCGGTTCGTTAACATAATGAATCAAGCGTGAACAATTTTTTTGTTTTCATTTGATAAGATGTAAAGTTCTGTTCGAGCTCGACTTGATTAGTAAAAGAAGAATAAAATGTGTGTAAAAAATATCAAGCTACTCGAGTCGATTAGGTGTTCAAATTCGACTAAAGCTCGTTCGAGCTCTATTCGATTAATAATCAAACAAAACTCAAACACAATTTTGAAGCTCGATTAAATTTCAAAAAGCACGAACACTACTATCTTGTAAGTGCAATTGACCTGGGTTGGATCCTACCTGAAAGTAATAAAAAAAAGCTTGGATTACAAAATTGAATTATTCGTACCTTTAAGATTCCAGAATATATGGCGGTTTCAACAAATCATAAGGTGCCCACAAAGCATCCAACGGACAAGGCCGGTTCGCGTCGAGCCGGGCCCACGGTTTCCACTTCCCACTCCAATGCAACAAACTCACCGGACCGGGGTGCAAATCCCGGCAAAGCCCCGGAAATTATCCCCGCCGAGGCCGTGCTGGTTCCACCGGTGATCCACCGGAGCTATATTTCCGGCGAACACCAGCAGAAACGGCGGCAACGAACCCAGCTCGTAAATCCTCATCCTCTTCTGAAGCTCCATCCATTCGACGATTTTCGTCGTAAAATCCCCAAATCTCCATCTCTCCAGATCGATCACCATAACTCCGGTGTTGAAATAGCAGGGGTTTCTGTTCGCGAAGGTTAGGGAAAGCGACGGGTTCGACCAGAACGTCGGCGTGAAATAGGAGGTGAAATTGGCGTTGCAGTACTCCGGCGCGGCCAACACGACGTCGTTTGGGAGCGGCGTGGCGGCGAGTTTCGAGATGTCGTCGACGAGGACGAGGTCGGAGTCGAGGTAGACTATTTTGCGGATGGAGGTGGGGAGGAGATCGGCGAGGTAATTACGGGCGTAGTTTAGCGGGCAGTCAAGGGCGGCGCGGATGGAGGTTGAGATTAGCCCCGCGGCGGCGGAGGCGTCGAATGGGTAGATCTCGAATTGGAGATAGGGGAAGGATTTCGAAATCACGCGGCGGAGATTGGCCGCGGTGTCGGCGGCGGAGGAGGCGACAAAGTGGAATATGATGTTTTCCGGGCAGGAGGAGTGCTGGAGGACGGAGAGAATCGCGGCCATTGATCCCCGGAGATAGGCGGCGTCGAGTGTCATCGCCACGTGTACGGCTGATATAGGTGGATTGACGGCGGGACAGTTTATTGAGTTGTAGAATTTTGGGGCTTCTCTGAAATGAAGCTCAGCGACGGCATTTTTTGCTGCGATTGAGATTAAAATTACCAAAATTGTTGAAAATGCATTATTTGGTGGCATAGTTTGGGTTTTAGAGCAAAAATGGCACTAAATCTTCATGAAAAGAGAAGAATAAGAAACAGGGGGACTCTAGGAATGGAAGTCTATTTGAGTCAATAAAAATTAAAAAATGGGTTTTAAATGTGGACAATAAAGAGGTGAATCGTGGCCATTAAATGATTGTATCTAGCGGTGGAGGCGCAGCCAGCACGTTGTTGTTGGCGGGACCGGCCTTTTTTTGCATCTAAAGCTGAAAAAATAGTGAATTTTAATTCAAAGTTTGAGCAAAATGCTTTAATATGAATATCAATGGCTCAACAGACTTTAGTTGAGCCATCCACGTCTTAGCTTCTCTCAATCTTTTGTACTACGCTTTTGAAATCTATCTAGGAGATTGATAAATCGGGTTTTTTAGTTTCTAATAGCTTTTCTCTACGCGCTTAATCTTGATTTCTTTTTTTTCCTCATACTTATATGGAGGATGGAGAAGTAATCTTTATTGCTTTTAATTTTAATAAATTTATCTGTAAAAGATGACGTTTATTTGTCCATATATGTGACTTGTTTCAGTTAATAATGTCTAGTATATAGTTGTTGTTAAGAAGATCAGAAGAGTCATTACCCGATGATAGTGACAAAAGCGAAATGGCACCAATTTCTTTTCATGCGTGTTTTGTCAAGTGTCATTTCACAAGTTCATGTTCTAATTGTACGGACCAATTATATAAGTTTAGGTTTAAACCTTTTGTTTTAGATCTATAGATTTATGATCTTATAGAACATACAATTGTGTGTTGTAACCAATTGTAAGTTTATTTATTTCTCTGTAAATGAACGAAACTCATTTTGATTTTAAAAAAATTCTTGAGTTACTTTAGTTGATGTATATCATTTCGCGTATAATTACTCGTATAACGTAAGCCTAAAAATGTTATGAAAGATCTTTGTAGTGAAATTAAAATTTGCCTATTTCATGATAAGTAATACATTTTTAGGCTTGCTTATGAATATTAATGATGGCAAGAATACATTCTTAATCTTTATTTTATTCTTAACATAAAATTAATACTAATAATCAATATTCTTTTCCAATTAATCAAATTTGGTCATATACTTAATTACTATATATTGCATGTAATTAATTAATCTCCTTTAAAGTGATGTAACTAGCTTAGATTCGACGAAACTACAATTTTCCAAAAAGCTGTGAATTAGGGTTTTTAAAGTGTGGGCTGCTGGAATAGAACTAGTTCACATTTGGGGTCTTTTTTCTAGGACTTATTACAGCTGCAACACCAGTATTTCAGTTTGTTGGATAATGAAAAATAATAAAGACATTTCAACAGAAATATTTGGTATATATCATCCCACCGACAAATCTGTTGTAGTTTTTAAGTTATGTAGCTGCAAAATCCAAGCATGTAAAAAAAAAAAAATTTCATATCTGCCAAAATACTATTCCTTATATTCCGTATTTACATTTAATGCAGGGACACCTAATTGACTGCTGAGTAGTTAAATAAGGCTTTCAAAATTCCACTTTTTTTCCCCTCTGTTTTTGCCCCCTCCATTTGATCCACAATCTACGCGACTGCTTATATATCATTAAATATTACTTGTAATGTTTCAATGGCTTTTATTGCAGATGGGTGACACGTGGTCGTGGGCCAGCCAATGATAATGAAGGGTCGATTTTGGCAAAATTTTGAAATGGACAGCAGCTAAAGAAATTAAGGGTAATGGAAAAGGTGATGCGCGAAAATATAGGGATGGTATTCTTTTTTCTTTTTGGTAGGAGTGTTAATTTGAGAAACGATATGAGCATAACATGGATTTAGTAGATATATGTACAACTATTTGCAACTTCAGGTTAATTTTAAATTAGACACAGTTAACACGGGAAAATACATGTCGGGTTATGTCGGATCGACGATCGATCGCGTGTCAGCATGATTAACACGATTAACGCTATTTAACTCATTTAGTTCTTTTCCTCAAAAAAAAAAAAAACTCATTTAGTTCTATAATGGACATGTTATTTTCATATTTTGTGATGTATTAATTGGTTATAAGCGGTTGAACAAATTATTGAATGTATTTTCTAGTAATTTTAGTTTTTTCTTCATTTTTTTGAATTGTTTCCCCTCTCCAGCTTTGAAATCCTAAAATCGGGATAACCTGAAATTATATAGGTATTTCGTGTTGTGTCGGAAGCATCTCGTATCATAAAATAGCCCATGTTTGTGTAGTATATCTTTACACGAACAATAAGCATGCCGTGTTCGAATTCGTGAATAACATATAATACTCGTGTAATCAAATGATCCGCAAACACAAAACACGACTTGATTGATCCACCCCTACTTTTTGGCCATGTGATAGAGCTAACACTAATTCATTTCTAAGACGTAAAAAGCAAACAAAATAGTAAAGAAGATGCTTGTGTACACATGTCTCTTTTTTTTTTTTTTTTTTTTTGCGTCTTTTTTTTCTCAAAAGTAGTTTGATGGACGAAAGGGATATTTTTAATTTGTAAGATAAACCACGTCCTTTTAAGGGTATGATGCATTGTCTGAACAAATTACAGACACTACACGACATATTGGCTAGAAATGCCTCTTATAATTGAAGAAGGATGCAAATCAATAACGTGCAAATGCTAGCAAATTAAAGGTTTCCTTGACATCTTGTGCCATTCTCTAATCTCTTATACACTATAAGAAAACAAGGGAATTCCAATGAAAAAAATCTATTGGTATTTGGCCAATTTCCGCTGGAATTATCGATTCAAACAGAAATTCTAATGAAAAAGCACCATTGATATAATGGCCGTTGGAATGACAAAATTACAATGAAAATTTCAATGAAAAATCCAATGGAAAAAAAATTCCAACAGTACCAAATGGTTTTGGTTATTGTTGGACTTTCTGTTGGAATTTTCCAATGGTATCTTTGAAAAGATTGAAATTTCCATTGGAATTTTGAAAATTCCAACGCTTTTTTATTCCATTGGAATTATTTCGTTGGAATTTGATTGTTTTCTTATGGTGATATATATATATATATATATATATATATATATGCATCACCAATTCCCCAATAACACAAAATTGAGTGATTATCGATTTTGAAATTTTGTGGTGGAGGGCTTATCATATTTTGTACAGTCATGATAAATAAAATGTTTGCTGGAAGTAGGGGCGAAGCTAGACGTATGATTTTTTTTTTTTTTTGGGGCTAAATCAATAAAAATTAATATTTAGCACTAAAAATTAATATTCAAAAATAAAATATACATAAAAAATTGATTTTTAAAAATTTTGGGGGTTGGGGGGCGCTTTACACAAGGAGGATACACCCCTGGCTGGCTGCGGTTGGGATCTTCTATTACAAGATGGTGTTTCATCTCCTATTCCACCACACGGATGATTGTCACGTGTATAGTAGTTACCATATTCATTTTGGAGCATAAATCACGCCTAAATTGTGGGTTTTAATATAGTAACTTCTATACACGTGTCAATCATCTCGTGCGGTGGAATAGGAGATGAAACACCATCTTAGAATAGAAGATCTCATCCGGTCTGGAAGTTGGCCTAAATGTTTCCAAAAAAAAAATTATGGACTTACTATATTGATTAATAAACTATTAGGCTCCATTTGGATTGATAAATTTGGAGCTAAGAATTTCAAATCCACGTACATTGAAGTTGTTTGAATGAAGTCATTCTATAATGAATTTCAAATGGTTAGAAGCTATTTTTGGAGTTATTTAGGAGAATATCAAATCCTTCTTATTCTTATTTGAAATCATTTGAAATCCGTTCCTCAAATTCTCGCCCCAAATCCAATTTCTACCATCCAAATGCAACTTTAGGATAATTAAAAAAAAATGTGGTGGTTTTTCTAAATACTCCAAAACTCAGGGTCATTTTCTGTAATTAATTATCCTTAAACTATTCACATAATTGACGTTTTTTGTTTCCAGTTTTCCCTATGCATGGGAGTTGAGCCAATAAATGTATGATTGATTAGATTTATTTCTCCAATAATTATGCATGTGCAATCTCACATGCTCAGGTCATAAAACTGTAGCTTCCCAACTGAAAAGGTGCAAAATTATCCCCATTATTAAGGGTTCATACAAACACACATCACAATTCATAACTACAGTTCCATGTTCTCCACATGACTGATCATTGATAATAGTGATAAAAACAGCTCAATGTAAAGGTATAAAACAAAAGTAAACTCAAATTACAATTCCCTTTCAGCATATATTTCTTGATGTTTCTATATACCACTTCTAAGAAACCAGCTTGGCCCAAAAAAATTGGACCTATTTGGCTCCGCGCATTAGGCTCGAACTCTGGATTGGCCTAGTCGGCTCGGTTGGACCGACCATTTTAATTGTTTTCTTAGGTTAGGTGGGCCAGCTCAAAAATAGCGGCACATTCACTCTTTTGGACTAGCATGGTCCAATTTTTTTCACTTTGGCCCGGTGGGCTAGACCGTCCAACACATTTTGAGTATGGGGTTCGTTTCCAATCAGCCCTCCCCTTCTAAGATTTGTATTCAAAAAAAGGAAAACGAAAAAAAAAGCGACTTCTAAGAATACATGTGCAAGATACTTTGTACAGTAGCGGCATTTATATAACACGGCATAAATTCATCTACAAAATTGAAAATGTTGAAATACTGATGTATGTGTATTTGCATGCATAAGAGTAGTTTGGTAACGCAAGAAAGATGGTCTACGGTACCAAAGTGTACAATTGTCACTTCTTGTCCAAATTCCATTTATTGTGGGCTCAAGAAAGCTAGGAAACAAGAACAAATAATTTCATAGCCCACTCGTATTGATTAATGGCAATACAAAATCACGAAGCAGGTAAATAAAACAATGACGACAAAATGAGTGAAAAATCGGAACATTACATGAGAAACTGGGAAAAGGCTGCCATAACCCATAAAACTTTCCTTTGTTACTCAAGGTGAAAGCAGAAAAACAAAAACAATGTAAATTATTAACACCTTTATGAGTAGCTATCTTTTCATAGGAGTAATTTATGGTTCATAACATAATGAGTTAAAATGAAACATCATAGTACGGCACCCATGGTTCCCTTTCCCACTAGGTGCCGTGAGAGAGAAAATATTACTAGTGAAAAATGACAAGAGTTCGCACAAAAGATGACTCATGAATAATAATCACCAGGAACAAAAGGTTAACCTCAGTTTCGTGCTATATGGACCCATAAAAGATGTTTTTGTGTCCTGGAAGACCTTAAGACATGAAATTGATAGATAGGTTGATTTCTGAAGGCACGCGGGATGTAGCAAGGGAAATGTTGTGACATGTAAAAATCACAACTATTGTTCCAGCAGAGCTGGCAAATGATAAGGGTTGGGCCAGCCTGATTCGAGCCTATTGGGTCAACACACAAAAATTGGGCGGGGTCAAACAACCCCAAAGTTCAATCGGGCCACCATTCTTGATCCAACTCAGCTCAAACACCCATTTTAATTCCTAAATTGTCTCGACCACTCGGGCTTGGATCATTTGGCAACGGCCAAAGTTGGCTCAATCCTTTCGAGCCACTAAAATGAAGTCAATCCAACTCTATATGTGGGTTGGCCGGTTAAACCCGTCCGAGGGCGGCACGGCTAATCTTGTCGGCTCTCGATCCGAGGCTCATTCTGCAGAGACTCGAACCCGAACCTCTTCATTGAAGAAAGAATACCCGTGTCACCTGGCTAAACTTACAATAGCTAGATAACTTGCGAAATCATCAATTTAAATCAACTAGGTTATTGCATAAAATTTAAATGCCATTTAAGAAATAGAATACATAGATAAGTATCCAAGAAAACATATGGCATTATGCTTGTTCACGCAAAAAGATCAAGGGAAAAAGCAAATGAAAAGAAACATCATAAAAACTGTGCTAGAGATAAGTGCTTCTATAGGATGCATATCAAAATCCACCATGAATACAGACCAAGATGCCTCAGAGGCTACAAAAATTTAATCTGTAGTCGACAAAAACACTCTTCTCCTCATCATCTTAAAGCACCTAACAAATCAATGCAGTCCTCAAAAAGTAAAATGTCACAAAAAAATCTCGATGAAGACGCTCGACACTCAAGTCGGTTCTAGTGCAAGTAAGAACAAATTAAATAACTTGAGATGAGCGAAATGCGTAGGTGATAAATTCCATATCTTTCGATAATGAGGGTATATGAGGTATGTATGGGCAATAGGGAGCCTTCTTGGGATTTTTGGCTTTAGGGCCTTAATTGGACCTAATTTATGCACTGTCAACCAAATTGATATAGTTAATTATATGAATTGGGCCATTTATTTATTTTGTCGCCCATAATTCAAATAATTCGTTGGACTTGACCCGTTAGGCCAATCGGATTATAAATCATCAATTTTATATTAGTTTTGGTCCAAATTAAGATAAAACACACCGACCACAAAAAAAAAAAAAAATGTTTCATGAAGATGAAAAATATATAAATGAGACACAAAAAAATCTAATAAAATATTTCACGTTTGCAAATGCTGAAAATACGAAAAATGAGATGGAGAATTAAACCAAATTCTATTGTAAACACATTTTACTTCCGCAAATCTTTGAAAATATGAAAAATGAAATGGAAAACAAAAATCTCTTGGATATGCTTTCATTTTGAAAATTTTCATTTTGCTAGAGAATAGTGGTGAAAAATTTTTGGAAAAAAAAGTGAATTTTGAGAGTATGATTGGATGTGAGATGAAAAAGTAATGATGGAAATTGATTTGATTTAAAAATAGTAAAATAATGATTGAATGTGATTGGTAGTTAGAAATATGTGAGTAAGTGAATAGTAAAATTTGTGGGAGAATGTGTAATAATGACTATTTTTTTATGAGAAAATGTGTAAATGTGATTGATAAGAGAAAAAAATGAAAAAAAAGTGAAAGTGAGAGAATAATACAAGATTGAAGTGACTAGGGTTGATGACTACATTCATCTTGAGACCCCATACATAAGAATTTAGTTACGAGATTAATATTGTGGTCCAGCCCACGACCCTGCCGCATTTTCCTTTTGAAGGACAAGAGTCACCCGGTATGTAGCACGACCGTTAGAGCTTTGATCGCCTTTCATGGCCTTGGCTAAATGCCTACCTTCGGGACAAACCCAACGAAACAAGAGACGCTGCTGAAGAGGGAATAACAAGAAAATGGGTTAAGAAAAGCTCACCGATGATTGAACCAGGACGAATTCTTTGCTTTCCCACTTCTACTAAGGTTCCTCGTCTTAAGGAAGCACCTTTCCGGCGAGAAATCCGCTGAATAAGCTTGTGCCCCGGAATAGCACTTCTCATTATAGCTTGACTTTTATGGCTGATCTTGGGTTAGAGTTAGCTAGACTTTGGGATAAATAGACTATATTTTCTGAAAATTTTCATAAACAATCACATGTTTGGTCAAAAAAATTCTCCAAATGAACAAAAATGGATTCTCATTGACATCTAATCGCGGCCTAAACCATCCTTTGGTCAGGCAAATTCTGCCATCCTCTCTCCTGTTGAATATCCCAACTCGCCATTTCTTCCCTTATCCATTTTGCAAATTTATCACTCTTTTATTTGCTAATCCTGTCTCCATTGGAAAAGCTTTTGGAATCATCTGAAAGTACTAATTAATTACCAGATTGGAGGAAAAATCAAATAGTAAGATCTTGTAAAATGATGCATGCTTGTAAGGGAGTGTTTGCTTGTGAATATTTTTCACTCCTTCTATCTTTTGGACAAAAATTTGCATGAATATGTGATTGCTTGTAAAAAAATTAAAAAATATATTATTCACTTTTCTTATTTTTCAAATCAAGAATCACATTCATTTATAATTTAAACAAAGAAAATATTACATCAATTATATTATTATACAATCATATCACAAATACACTATTTACTCTTATTTTTCAAATCACCAATCACATCTAATCATTATTATACTAAAAAAAAAACTATCACATTAACTATCATCATCACATTTTCATCTTATATCCAATCACACTTTCAAAAATTATTCTCATTTTTTGAAATTATTTTTTCACATTATTCTCTCTAAAAATAAAAAAGAGTGGAACGAAATGTCTAGCAATCACTCCCTAAATTTCCGGACTTGTCATTTGATAGTTTAGGGCAACACTTGCACCCGCTACCACCGTAAACTTTATACATAAGAGTAGAATATGTATCTTCTTTCTCTCTAACACTACGAGAAAAATGATAAAAGACAACGGGTATTTGGTAAATAGTTGTATGTTGAACTATTTAGAACGATATTTAGCATGACCATTATCTATTAGCGGACCTTTTTTTTTTTTTATAAAGACAACTGTTTTTTTTCGTGTAAGACAATGGTTCTATTAGTCGTTGTCTATCAATGGACATTTTTTATAAAGACAACAATTATTTCGAGTCTAAGACAACAAGTTTCTAAACCATTGTCTATTAAAGCCCTATTCTTCAAAACAACGACAGTGTTTTCAGGCCTAAGACTACAGGTTTTTAAACCGTTGTCTATTAGCACATATTTTTTAAAGAAAATATTTTTAATAAGTATTTTGAAAAATCGTTGTCTATAGGTAATCTAAGACTAGTTTAGAATCATTGAAGAAAATATTCATTTTTGTTTTTTAGTTTTTTTAAACTTTCATTTATTTTTTGGTTTCCTTGTATTATTGCTTGAGCCGGCAATTCAGATCCGGTCCGACCGGCCCGAAAATCAGGCCAAGTTGGACCAAGAATTTCCAGGCCTGAAAAGGACCGGGCCTATTTGGCCTGACCTAATGGACCCAACAACCTGGTCGGCCCGACTATAGTTTTCATTATTTAAAAAATAGAAAAATTCCTTTTATTAAATGAAAAACGTTATTAAATTTTTATTATTGAAAGGAAACCTTGATAAGTAATTTTTAACTTTTTCTTGGATAAAAAATTAGGAGTGATCAAAATTTGAGTAGCCTAAGAAATTCTAGGATATACTTTTGTCTAGAAGCCGATTCTAAACCTGAGAAAGCTATGCAATATTACGTTCAAATTGCAAGTCTAGATTGTGTTGGAAAAATATTGATGAAGTTCGAAAACAAACGGATCATTCCCGAGGCGTGCGAATTTAGCACTGTCTTATGATTTATTTGTGTAATCCCCAGGATTCAACAGATTTTAGAACGACAATGTTTCACTTAAAACCCAAAAAAATAAAGCAAAGAGAAAGAAGGAAATAAGTTTTGTTCTTCCGCCATTTTTCGCAAAAATGAAGTGCTACATCGAAGGACTCAAGCCAACTTATGCTTTTATAAAATGAGGAGCACTCATTGTAAAAGTCCCCAACCCATCACGTTTTTCTTAGCATAAAAGTAGGAATATGTATTTGAAAATTTAGAAAAGGATGATAAAGTAGAGCATGACACATGTGCCATGTTCATAAAGAGAAAAGATACCCTCCTAATTAGCTACCTCAAATTTGAGCCGAAAGGCTTACATGAATTAAAATTAATTTTAAGGTGGCAAAATTAATTTATCTTTTAAAACACTTATTTTATACAACAATCCCCACATGTTTTAAAAGATTTAAAAAGAATGGGATAATTTGTTTGGTTACAAAAATAAGTATAGAATGCATCGAATCTGGTGTTTTTTGGACTATGAACCAGACCTAGAAAGATAAGATTTAACGTACAGAGTTATGGTGAAACTTGTAGCTTCTATGAACCAAGAACTCATTATTGTAAGTTAAAATCTTACCAAACACATTACACCCTCTCAATAATTTGTCGTTCAATGCGGTTTTGCGCTAATAGGCCATGCGCGTGCCTATTCATGAGTGCTTTAGAAACATGCCAAAGTCTCATAGGAGCGGCCCCACTCTACACTCATATAGGTGAATTTCATCAAGTATATTTTGCAAGTAAATATACTACCCTTAAGGGATATGAAATTCATTAAGAGTTTATCAACTCATCCTCCATACTTGCATTCTAAAGACTTCTCACACCATAGGAATGGACAATCAATTGTTGTCTTTAGCGAAATTAACAAGTGACTTGTTATTACCCATATGAACCTCATTCATGGGATCTCCAATCACAGAGGTTAGGTTTCCATCACTGTTAATTTCTTAAATTGGCTTAAGTCTCATTCCCCTCGATGTTTCAACAATAATTTTCTTCCCAAAAGTTTAGTCAGATGATTGGCCAAATTCTCTTCTGACTTCACATAATCAATGGATATTACTCCATCTTTTAACAGTTGTTTGATCAAACCACATCTCAGACGATTATGTCTATTTTTTTTATTTTTATTCTTCACAATTTGCAATTGTTATTCGACAATCACAATGCATAAACACTGAAGGTGTTGGTTTTGAATCCAACATAACATCATGCTAAGAAATTTCTCAACCACTGAGCCTCATTGTCAGTTTTAAGTACAAGGCAATAAACACAAACTCTATAGTAGATTTAGCTATGCTAGTTTGTTTAGTTGACTTCCAAATAATTTCACCCCCACCAAAGGTGAATATATAACCACTAGCGGATTTTATCTTATCTGAATCAGAGATTCAGTTATCATCACCAATCACTCTAACACAGTGTCCACTTTGTAAAGAATGCCATAATTCATGGTACCTCTCAAGTATTTCATTAGTCCGACTAAGATAGGTCCAATGATCACGATTGGGATTATATGTATATATGCTCAATCGATACACAACACAAGTTATATCAACGTAAAAAAATTCATCAAATGCAACGACTCCCAATAATGCAGTGCATACTCAAACCGAGCCACATGATCAACAAGATTTTCCTTTAATTGAGTATTGACATCATAAGAAGTACTCACAGGTTTGACATTGAAATGTCCAAACTTCTTAAGAAGTTTCTCAACATAATGTTCCTGAGTTAACATTATGATATCATCCTTTCTTATGATTTTAAGACTCAATATTGCACTTGCTTCGCCCATATCCCTCACATCAAATTTAGAAGCAACTCTTTAGTTTTCTATATCAAATAAATTTTAGTACCAAATGAGAGCATGTATTCCACAAAAAAAAAATTATTACATACTCAAAGATCATCAAGTTTTGTATAAACACATCTATTTACTTCAATAGAAGTAAAATCATCAAACAACAAAACTTTGATTAGGCACCCCCACATTTTTTAAATATTCAAGGCTATTATTAGATCAATAGCTTAATGAATTTATTTTGTACATAATGATAAGTGTTTTTATTTTTGAGTCTATAAGCACTTAACACTTAACATGATACGTGTTGGGCCAAACATATGAGCTTATGATGCACACTTGAAATAACTTTTCTACCTGTGCAAATTCACCAATTTTTCTATTTGCAGTTTTGCCATAACATTGACTTCGGGCTTTTTTTCTTATTAAGTATTAACTACGATCTCTAACCAAGCAAAACATAGCTACAGAAATGGCAATTTAAATTCACTACATATATTTTCCATTTTTTTTATTGACCACAAAAAGAGTCCATAAAGAAACCAATGGTCAAAATAAAATAATCAATACAGTTCAATGATGACTCTACAATAGTAACACCTTAAGAAATTGCTGAGTTCACCAAACTTCACATGTCTTTCAAATTTTTCTACCATGACAACAGAAAAAAAAAATCCAAATGGGTAAAGTAAAAGTCATCATTGTATTTCTGCAATTTTATGACCACATGCATAATCAACTATATTATATAAATTATAGACATACCTAATAATAATCACAAACAATATCAACCAATTAGGAGCAAACAATCCATCATGATAGTTGCAGACTTTTATGTACTTAAGTTGTAGTACTGATATATTGTGTTATACATGTTGTAACTATCGCCCAAATATTTATGTATAATGTCAGAATATTTTAAAAATAAATTAATTCAACATTTATCTCACAAGCATATAACCAAACACCTATGGGCATAACCTAAAACTCAATAACTAATATAACATGAGACATTTATGTTACCTTGAATTGCAGCCAAACAGACACACAGAACATTTCTCTCGCAGCGGAGCAGGAAAAGTAAAGCAGGTGGAGAATATTTCTCTCGTCTTGAATCGGCAAGATTTCCCAGGTCTGTTTCTGCGCCGCTGCCGCAGCAGCGTGTTCAGCCCACTCCTGCTAGCAGCTCTATCACCCAAGCCCACTCCTCATTTGTCCATTTTGAGAATACAGAACTAACCCACCATCACCACTGATGTTCGAACCCGACAATCCAGATAATCCGTGTAAAACTCCAAATTAGATTCAAATGTAGCTAAATAAATTCAAGATTTCATTGTATTTCATTTCAAATAGCAGTTAAGTTAGTTTGGTTTCAGTTAAGTTAGTTACAAGACTACAGCTTATTTAAGAAGTTGATGTATCATCTTTTAATTCATTAAGTTCATTTCTTCTGCAATTCTACAAGATTCAATGCCAAATTCTCTCTTTATTCACATGGTATCAGTGGATTTTTACGCGCCTAATCTCTCCAATTTACATCTCAGAGTATCTTCAAAGATTGTTGATCAATCTTCTCTCTGATTCTTCTTCAAAGATTGTTGATCAATCTTATATCTGATTCTTTTTCAAAGATTGTTGATCAATCTTTCTATCTTATCACTCATCTGATATTCTTGATATCAAGAACTCGAACAAAATGCCTGAAGGTCTTGACAATGAAGATCCTGTTGCTCCTGCTGCTGCTACTCATCAACTTGATGACATTAATTCTCCATATTTCCTTCATCCCAATAACCCTGTGCGGAATAGTGTATGATTCTTTTTTCGAGACAATTATATTTCCTGAGTCGAAATTTGCCATGGCATTGAGTGTCAAGAACAAAAATGCTTTCATTGATGGATCCCTTCCGATGCCATCTCCCTTATCTAGGCTGCACAATTCTTGGAAGAGAGCCAATAATTTGGTGCTATCATGGCTGTTAAACTCTGTCTCTAAGGAAATCAGGCAAAGTTTACTTTACTTTTCCACCGCACAGAAGTATGGGATGAACTCAAGTACGTTATGCAGAAGTGATGGCCCAGTGTTTCAACTTGACAAAGCTCTCAGTTCTATTAGTCAGGGCACAAATTCTATTACAAATTACTATAATTCTTTTAAAGGATTGTGGGATGAATATATAAGTCACAGGCCTATTATTAAGTGTTCTTGTGGACTCTGCTCCCGCAATATCCCCTCTCAAATGGCGAACTCAACAAAGGATTCTGTCATCAAATTTCTTGTTGGCTTAAATGAGTCATATGCTCCATTAAGGAGTCAACTTCTGTTACAATCTCCTTTACCCTCTCTTTCTAAGGTTTATTCCTTGTTACTACAAGAAGAAGCACAAAGAGGGTTGCACAATTCAGAGAACTCTGTCACTTCTATGGATTCAATGGCCATGTTGGCTAGACAAAATAATTTTTCCAAATACACAGTTCCTAAAGACAAGAAAAAGGCTAAATGCACCCATTGTGGTTATAGTGGTCACACTGTGGATAAATGTTTTCAACTAATAGGCTATCCACCAGGATGGAAAGGGCCTAAAGGACCAAGAAATGCTAAAGAGTCACTTGCAGCTCACATTACTTCCACTTCTCCTCCAAAGGAAGATTCTCAGTCTGCTGCACATCCTATATTCTCTAAGGAAATGGTAGAACAATTTTTAGCCTATGCAAAGGATCTTAACATCAATCATACTCCTGCAAATACCTCTCATACTGCAGCCACAGCTGTAGCCACTTATGCAACCAATCAGCCAGGTATAATTCCAACCTGCTGTAATGTTTCTGTTTCAAAATTTAAATGGATTCTAGATATCGAGCTACGATCACATGATCGTGATCTTTCATTGTTTACAAGCAAGGTTATGCCGAGTTGATATCATTATCCATTTACCTAATGGTAATCTTACCACGACTTCTCACATTGGAGATGTGAAAATATCCGAAAATCTTTATCCTGCAAAGAGCTCTATGTGTACCTTCATTCTCCTTCAATCTTATTTCTGTTTCTCGCTTAACACAATCATCCAATTATGCCCTCCATTTTCTATCCTCACATTGCCTTTTTGCAGACATGAAAACATCAAGATGATTGGTTCTCAAAACAACATGATGGTCTATATCCTGTTTAAACCTCAAATTTATGCTTCTATGACATCTTGGATCCTCTTCTATGGCATTCAAGGCTAGGCCACACTTGACTAATAAAATGGCTTTAATTCACGACATTTACGTAAACACTTTGATTTTCATTCTTGTGACATTTGTCACTTTGCTAAATGAAAAAGTTGCCCTTCTCTAAAAGTACTTCTAGTTTTAATGATGTATTTGATTTGATTCATTGTGATATTTGGGGACCTTTTTCTACTATTTCTAATTCGGTTTCAAGTATTTTCTTACAATAGTGGATGACTTTTCTAGATGTACATGGATTTACTTGCTCAAATTCAAATCGATACTAAATCCGTTTGCAAACCTTTTCTAACATGGTCTTAACTCGCTTTCAAAAGAAGATCAAGATTATAAGGTCGATAATGGTTCTCAATTCTTTCTACATGATTTTTATAATTCTAATGGAATTATCCATCAAGTTAGTTGTGTTGAAACACCCCAAAGAAAATGGTATTGTCGAACGTAAACACCAACATTTGTTACAAGTTGCTAGAGCATTACTATTTCACCAAAGTTCCTCTCTCATTCTCGGATCATTGCATTCTCACAAACAGACACATAATAAATAGACTTCTGCTCCTATTCTCCATAATAAAACACCATTTGAAATTCTGTTTAACAAAATGCCGATTATTCTCATTTTAAGATTTTTGGTTGTTTAGCTTATGTTTCTACTCTAATCACTCGGAGACACAAATTTCAAGCAAGAGCTTCAAAATGTGTTTTTATTGGATATCCTCTTGGTTCCAAAGGGTATAAACTTTATGATCTTGAGTCACATAAAGTTTTAATTTCTAGACATGTCATATTTTGTGAAAATATATTCCCTTTTCAAGAGATTGCTTCAAAATCTGTGTCCCCCCGAAGCTCCTTTGTTTCCTATTTCTGACTTATCAAGTGCACAGGATCAGTCATTTAGTCATTTTCAAAATATCAATGCACAAAATGATATTGTTACAACTACACAAATTATTGCTTTGATGCACAAAATGACCTTGCTGATGCACAACATGATCTTGCTGCACAAAATACCACTGTTGTACAAACTGATCTTGTCAACTCTCATATTGAACATTCTAATCCTCCAATACTAAGAAAGTCTTCTAGAAACAGAACAAATCCTTCTTATCTTCAAGTGTATGATTGTAAAATACCTCCTTCTATTCAATCACAACACTCAGCACAAACTATCATCTCTGGTAAACAATATCCCATTCAAGATTTTCTTTCAGTTGACAAACTTTCTAACAAACACAAAGCTTTTTCAGCACAAATTTCTCAGATTACAGAACCCAAGTCTTATGCTCAAGCTAGCAAGCAAAAGGAATGGCAAGATGCTATGAAATAAGAGCACTTGAAAAGAATCAGACTTGGATCATGACTCGATCTCCTGGCGACAAGCATTGTATAGGATGCAAATGGGTCTATAAGGTGAAATATAGATCAAATGGATCTATTGAAAGATACAAAGCTCGTCTTGTAGCCAAAGGTTACACACAAGAAGAAGGGTTAGATTATTTTGATACATTTTCTCCTGTTGCTAAAATAACTCTTTGTCGATTGTTGATTGCCTTGGCAACCGCTAAAGGTTGGTTTTTGCATCAATTAGATGTAAACAATGCATTTTTACATGGTGATCTACATGAAGAAGTATACATGCTCCCTCCTCCAGGTTATTTACAAATCCCCAATGACAAAAAGGTATGCAAACTAACTAAGAGTCTCTATGGCCTAAAACAAGCATCAAGGCAATGGTTTCAAAAGTTAACTTCTTGTCTTCTTAACTATGGTTTCATACAATCCAAATCGAGACCTCCCTATTTACTATGTCACATGATGATTCTATTACCATTCTTTGTGTTTATGTAGATGATATAATCTTAGCGGTAATGATATCGGTAAAATAGAAGCAATAAAACTTCATTTGGATGAAAAGTTTACTATAAAAGATCCGCACTCTCAAATACATTTTAGGTATTGAAGTAGCTAGATCTACCAAAGGCATTCATATATGCCAAAGGAAATATGCATTAGACTTACTCACGTAAATCGGTTTTCTTGGTTCCAAACCAAGCACTACTCCTATGGATTGCAAAGCTCGGTTTTCTAGTAATGATTCCTCTCCCTCACCGATGCTTCCCAAGATAGAAGGCTAATTGGGAGGATGTTATATCTAACCATAACTAGACTCGAACTGTCTTTTAGCATACAAACCTTTGAGTCAATATCTCCCAAACCTACTACTACTCATCTTGCAGCCATCATAAATTTTAAGATATATTAAATCAACCCAGAAAAGGGCTCTTTTATTCATCTACCTCTCCTTTACATTTGAAATGTTTTAGTGATGCAGATCGATAGATGTCAAGAAACAAGGAGAAGTATCAGTGGATTTGCAGTCTTTCTAGGGGATTCCCTCATTTCATGGAAATCCAAGAAACAACCTACCATTAGCCGTTCTTCTGCT
Organism: Rehmannia glutinosa; assembly: GCA_016081115.2. Classification (NCBI taxonomy): domain Eukaryota; kingdom Viridiplantae; phylum Streptophyta; class Magnoliopsida; order Lamiales; family Orobanchaceae; genus Rehmannia; species Rehmannia glutinosa. The sequence continues at coordinate 97,668 of JABTTQ020001691.1, read as the reverse complement.
GAAGCTGAGTACAGGGCAATTGCTCTGACTACTTGCGAAATACAATGGCTAACATATCTCCTTCAAGATATGCACATAAAGCATCCACAATCACTAATGTATACATATTAACAAGTCCGCATATTGCATTTCACAAAATTCATGCCATCATGAAAGAACAAAACACATACAACTGGACTGTCACTTTGTCAGGGAGAAACTACAAGAGGGATTGTTCAAACTCATACACATCCCTTCAACACAACAAACGGCAGACATATTTACTAAACCACTACCACCACTTTCGATTCAATTATCTCATTAGCAAGTTGAGCATGTTAAACATCCATGCTCCACTTGAGAAGTGTAAAGACTCCAAATTAGATTCAAATGTAGCTAAATAAATTCAAGATTTCATTGTATTTCATTTCAAATAGCGATTAAGTTAGTTTGGTTTCGATTAAGTTAGTTACAAGACTACAGCTTATTTAAGAAGTTGATGTATCATCTTTTAATTCATTAAGTTCATTTCTTCTGCAATTCTACAAGATTCAATGTCAAATTCTCTCTTTATTCACAATCCGTCGTCCCGCTACCACTTGTTCTTGGCATCAACGCGACAACTGTCATTTGCGGGTTCGTGCCATAATCAAGAATTTCTTTCTCCATCTGAAAATTATCTCGACAACCGATTTTCGGCCTCTCACGCTTGAGAAATCCAAGGCGTAGGCCTAAAAGACGGAGAACCCACGAAGTCCCCAAGCCCCTTGTTCACATAGAATTGAACACGGTTACGAGAATCTACCACGGAGATCCTCTCACGGCACCGCCGAGAAAACCCACTTTTCAATCGGTTGACATCACAAAGATGGAACCGATATCAGCGCCTAAATCTCAACACTCAACAACCTCTCAAATTCATAGTATAATATAGAGAGGAGATAAGAGATTTTGGAGAACAAGAGGAGTGCTATGCAGCGCAACTCCTGGGAGAAATATAAATGGGTCTGCTCCTCTAGGGTGCCAGGTGAGATTAATTTTTTTTTATTCAATGGGAACAAGTCGGCTGGGGCTTTATTAAAAAGAGTTGTGCCAAACAAACCCAACAATGAGCAGATGAAAAGGACTGCTCCTTTGGTTTGTGAACTCTGTTGCAGTTTGTTTGAACTACGAAGTAAATCCTTAAGATTGTTGGAAAAATATTAATGAAGTTCGAAAACAAATGGATCATTCCCGAGGCGTGCGAATTTAGCACTATCCTTAAGGATTTATTTGTGTAATCCCCCGGATTCAACAGGATTTTAGAACGACAATGTTTCACTCGAAAACCCAGCAAAATAAAGCAGTAGAAAGAAGGAAATAAGTTTTTGTTCTTCTGCCATTTTTCTGCAAAAATGAAGTGCTTCATTAAAGGACTCAAGCCAACTTATGCTTTTATAAAATGAGGGAGCACTCATTGTAAAAGCCCCCAGCCCATCTCGTTTTCTTAGCATAAAAGTAGGAATATGTATTTGAAAATTTAGAAAAGGATGATAAAGTAGAGCATGACACATGTGCCATGTTCATAAAGAGAGAAAGATACCCTCCTAATTAGCTACCTCAAATTTGAGCCGAAAGGCTACACAAGAATTAAAATTAATTTTAAGGTGGCAAAATTAATTTATCTTTTAAAACACTTATTTTATACAACAGATTGCAGCGACGAACTAGAGAATTTTTCAGAACCAACGGAAACACCAACTGCTTCTGAGCCCAAACCGCTCAACCGTCTTCTAGTGCATCCCAGCATCCCAGTGTATTGATCTTCTGTTGGACATAAAATTAGAGATGAAACATTGACTCGTATGTGTAGAGAAATGGAAAATAAGGTAAAGAGATTGAAACTGCTCTGTACAGACTTTGCATGAGATCAATATGAAAATTCATTCTTTATATTTCTCTAGTTAATACGAATATTCAATAACAATTTAAATCCACTAATAAATAGGGATGGCAATGGGGCGGGGCGGGTATCTCAATATCCAACCCGCCCCGCCCCCTTCACGTGGCGGGTCGACCCGTGCTATTTTTTTTTAATATTTTTATCTTATATTTTGTATTATTAATAATTTTTTAATATTAGATTTTGTATTATAAATACATATTGTTTATAAAATTTGTCATTATATATATGTTAAATATGATAATAAATACATAAATCAATATTATTTTATATAATATACATGTAAAATATACATTAAATATATTTAAAAATAGAAAAAAAATAGCACGGGCGGATGCGGGTACCACGGGGGCGGAGGTGATACCCAGACCTGCCCTGCCCCGCTATGCCATGGGTCATGGGATAGGACGACCAAAACGGAGCAGGGCGGGACGGGTACCCGTCGGGGCGGTTCATTTTGTCATCCCTACTAATAAATTGAATAATATCCTCCTAAGATAATTTGATTGATGAGATATAAAGAATACAGTAAAAATTTATCATTTTTATGTGAAAAGATTATTGGAAATTATCAGAACCAAACATATACTATCTAAAAATTAGTTCTCTACCCTCAAAAAAAAAAAAAGGAAAATTAGTTCTCTTTAGGTATTTCAATACCAATATAGACAACATTTTCTTTATTAATTAATACAAAGTTCTCTCAACGCTGCCAACCCTTGGATTATGGGGTGTATGTATGATCTAAGATTGATGTTAAGATTATTTCTCTTGCAGGATAATTTTACGGATCCTAATCCATAAAACAGAGCTCAAGATTCGTATTCAGATATGTTATATAAAAAACAAATTTGCAGCAGTCTATCTCTCTTTTTCTGGGAAAATTGCAATTTTGGTCCCATAACTTAGGGGTAGTTGCAATTTGAGGTTAAAGGTCTCAAGTTCAAATTCCGATCTCTGCACCACTTGATCGAGTTTGTTGCATATGACCCAATGCGATTTAAAGAATAACATAGTAGCACCATGTAACACCGCGCGAGCACCAACTAGTTGTGGCAAAATATCAAAACCACATTAAATTTAGTCCAATTTGTCATAGACTAGCTTCTTAACAAAATTATACTACTTATCTAAAAATCAAAAAAAATGAGAAAATTGCCTTTAATTTAATCCATTTCGATTGACTTTTTCTCACAAATCTTGAACAGACAAATTCACCCTCACCCGTCGCATCAATTCACGACAAACCCAGCTGCATTCAGCCGCCAAGATTCGAGAACCTCACAAGGGCACGATAGTATTTTTGTATTATCATTGATTGTATGAAAACACAGATATATGATTAAGATTGATTCCATTTTAGGTTGAACCTAAAATGTGGATTGAACCTACGTTGAATTAATGGGGCTCCTTCAAATTCAAGCCCATTTATGCTTTGTGAATGGGTTCAATTATGTTATATTATGTACACTGTGTTTGTGGAACTTCAGTTTCTTGACTTTTTGTTAGCTGCATAAACCACAAAAGATAAGTTTGTTACATAATGCTTTTTGGAAAATGTTTATCTTCATGTCATTTTACTTTTAGATGAATATTAAAATCCTTAAATTGTACATGTGTTGATTTTTGGTGATGGAAGCGTCAATTTTAGCATCACATCATCAAAATTCCTAAATTTCTTAGACACGTTAGCATCCATTGGTTAGAGTTAGTAATTATGGTAAAATTATACAATTTCGGTCAAAATCGACTAAATGTCCAGATTTTTGAGTGATATATATTTGACAAAATTTTCAGGTAGTCCTTAAAGGACTAAATCTGTAAACAGTCCAAATTAGGCGATTGAAACAAGTTTTTCTCTTTCAATTATTTTTGTAGAATAATTAGAAGTTGACACAAAGCATCTCAAAATTTGATTACAGTAAATATTGAACTTAAAACAAAATGGAAATATTTAGACAATAGTCTAACTCAGTGTATTCCATAGCTCAGTGTATTTATTAAGACGAACTAAAGTAATTTTTTTTAAAAAACAATCTAAGCAAGGAAAAATCTTCTAAAAATGTACCTTATTTAATATTATAATCAAACTATCAATTATAATTACTTTTTAGATCAATAATATAACTCAAAAAAAAAAAAAACTTTCTGAAAAGTAGATGCTGAGCATCATTGACACTCTCATTTATCTATTCTCGTGTAGCAAGCAAGCCAGTAATATTGTAACTGATTTAGCAAAATTGGGTGGTCTAGAAAACTTAATCAACAAGTCGAAACTATTAATTAAGATGAGACTAATGTGTTAACCACGAGCTTGTAGCTCAAGCGTGATCGTTCATCTAACCACTACTCCTAACTTATTAATAAAAAACTACGGTTCAAAAATCTAAACCGCTTCCTCAAAATCTGGGTGGTCGTGGTACTCGATTCTGCACCACGATGAGCTTTTCGAATGAACCCATGTTACATCCATCGATTTCGCTTACTTCAAGAATCTCGCTTGGTGATGCTACCACCGTCTTTTGAAGACGGCGGGGACATGGTTTATAACTTCTACACCTCGCGAGCAAAAAATCGTAAGCCTCGGCCAATAGGGGAGGCGGCGAAGAAAAACCCAGGCGATGACGTTTACGTCATGGGATCTTCACATGGTTGGTTAGTTTTGTCTAATAGGCGCAACCATGATTTGTTTCTCTCTGATCCTCTCACTTGCCGTCACGTTAAGCTTCCGTCCTCGGTACCTTAGATATCCCGAGGTTTTAAGCGGGCCTGGTCAAGTGTGCGTAGGAAAACTCATCATTTCCACTTCCCCGGATGATGAAGAAGATTGCCGCGATGATTATATTTTTAGTGAACGGAAACGGCTTCTGCGTGCCAGGTGGCGGCAGACCGAGTGGACTCGCATCGGCTCCTCGTATCACGAGGATGACATTGGCCTGCGCCAAGGCTTACGAGGACTTCGTGTATTCAAAACGACATAAACGCTTTGTTTGCGTAACGATTTGGATGCTTGGAGAGTTGGGATCCGAGGATCCCGACTCTCCGGATCGATGGGAGACACATTGGGCGATATGGATTACGATGGGAGTATTAGGAATAGTGCCCGTAAAGCAATTATGAATTGTTTTTTTATTATTAATAAAAGCGATATTTATTTTCGAACTCTTTTGCATATTGTATGTATTTTCTTGAACATCATGAAAATCCCTAGTTTATTTATTGTAACCATAATCTTAGTATATAAGAGTTATATACAAGAGGATTAAGATTATGGATAATAAACTAAAAATAAGTCCGTGATGAAATTAATTATAGTATGGGATCTTTAATTAAAACATCATTAATGCGACCCCGACATTTTGAATGTGACTTGTCTTATCCGGACCGTCGATGTGGAGACATCTTAGTGGGGGATATTTATATATGATTTGATCATATAGGACTTGGACCGATTTAATTTGAATTTTCCATACAAATTCCGTTGTAGAAATGGAAAATCAAATTAAATCACTAGATGATCATATATGGATAAATCTTAATCTTGAGTGATTATAGACTCCTATTTATTTCGGTGTGATTCTTAATTTGCTCGTTTAAGTTTGTCCTACGACATTCCCAACACCGTATTTTAGATTCACATTTGAACAATGTTGTAAAAATCGGCCTGGCGGCCGCTGAGGCGCCGACTAGGCGCTAGCGCCCCTGGCCGACCCGATTTTCCCAAAATCGGCCAAAAATCGTCTAGGGCAAAAATCGGCCTGGCGCGCCGCCTAGGCGGGCTAGGCGCCTAGGCGGGCGCTGGCGGCAAAAATCGGAAAAAATCGGAAAAAATCGGAAAAAATCGGTGCAGGCGGTCTAGTCGGAATAAATCGGTCAAAAATCGGAAAAATCGGCCAAAATACAAAAAAATGAAAAAATAAGAAAAACTTGGGCTTTTCTGGCGCCGTCTAGGCGCCCTGGCGCCCGACTAGGCGCCCTAGCGCTAGGCGCCCGGTTCTTGCCCGACTGGCGCTAGCGATTTACGCAACCTTGCATTTGAATTAAATAGGCCGGGAATATAAATTCACGATATGGAATCCATTCCTTCTGCGAGAAGTAGAAAGACGATTCTCTCATTTGTTAATTCTGAACTGAATGGTTTGAGATCTCGATTTATAATCGATTATAAATTAACCATTCGCTAGTGAATTAATGGTAAATGAGGATAATAGATAATTGAAAAGGTTTAACGGATAATACCTAGCTTCAATTACGAATTGTCTATGGAGGATTAATCTATATGTATTGATTATATCAAAATGACTTGCTCATTTCGTAGAGTAAGATATTCTATAATTATAAGAGTGCAATTCTGAGTGCAATTCTATAATAATAAGTCGAATAAATTAATTAAAGAGTTAATTATTTATTCGATTTATTGGAGCTTATAATTATAGGTCCATGGTCCCCGTTCGCCTTCCTAGAGTAAACGGGTTAGAAATAATATTTTCGGTTCCTAAGGGTTTATGGAAAATAGTTTTCCAAAATATTTGAGCTAATAAATTAATATCGATTAATTAGGAATATATGATATTCTACAATTTTATTTGTATTGGGAATTAAATAAATATAAGATATTTATGATATTAATATAATTATTAAATTGATAATTATATTGGATAATTATCAATTAGAGTTTGACTCTATCTAAAATTATGAATTCTAGATTAGATAGGAAAATGAGTTGGAGAGGAAAACTGATTGAATTAGGCCTATAAAAAAGAGACCACATCTCACAGTTTAAAGATTCAATTTTTACGCTTGAAAAACAAGGAAATCGGCGCCCCTTTTTCCAAAAAAAAGAATTCGGTCGCATGTCTCACCAATTGGAAATAGTTTTGCGTGAAAATAAAATTGCAATCAACTTTCGCACCCTCGATCGGAAATTGAAATCATATTTTTTTTTTTTGGCCAAACCAAAGCCATTAACTAGAGAGATATTTGGTATACTCAAGTAGTGGCCAAATGGTTAGCCTCAAAATTGTTTTTCGACCAACAACATATATTAGTGTTTAGTTTTAAACTTCAAAAGGTTTGTGGTTTAGTTTTTAAAACCTAGTTCAATTCCCCTCCTATCCGTTAGCCAAATCCTACGATTTTATGAGTTGAGTACATCGTAGGAAAATAAAAGTTAGGAACTTAGAATTATTATTTGGGTGCCCACACATTGCCGTTGATAGGGATGATCGAATTGGAAGATCGCGGTATCTACGAGCTTCGGGGATTCGAAGGATTGACGGATAAAAACCGAAGAACAAGAAAATCGTCGTAAGTGGTAAATTTTCTTTTCTTTCTTTAGTTTGAATAAGTTTAATAAGCATGATCTTGCGTTCTTATATCTAAAACTCGATTTTTGAAATCCCTCGCTTCCGCTTCCGTTCGATTAAATCGAAAAGCCGGATCTTATTTGGCCCGAATTAGATACAGGACCCGAATAATTTCCGGCAAATGGTATCAGAGCCATTTGGATTTTGATATAAGAACTAGATCTACTTTATTAAATTTATTTTGGAGTGGGTTTAGGATTTGATCTTGCTGTTTTGATATATGGATGCATATGTCGTCTTTTAATTTTAAGGCATCAATTGTCATATTTATTATTTCGCGGATTAATATTTATGTGATGTATATGTGATATATATGCCATGCATATTGATATGTCATTCATGGAACCCACTCCCAAGCATGTCATGCATCATGATAATTGAATTGTTTAATTGTTATGATTGATCTATGAGATGGATTGAAATTGATATAAAAGTGTTTTATATGTATTTTAAAATTGATATAAAAGTGTTTTATATAATTTTTTTAAAATTTATATAAAAGTATTTTATATAATTTTAAAATTTTGTATAAAAGTGTTTATATGATTTTAAAAATTGGGATAATTGTTTGGAATTAATTTTGTGAAAATTGGATCCGATTTTTATGAAAAATCTTCGAATTACATGTTTTAGAAACAAAAATTATTCGGATTCGCGTTTGGGCGGCCCAGGCGATCTGGCGGTCCGGACGGTCCGGCAGGCCTCGGCGTGTCCGGCAGTCCTTGATAGGGCTCGGACATGTCCCGTTTTTCGGTTGCGCATTGTTTCCTTTGTTCGTTCATGAAATATTTTCCGTTTTATCCCTATTCCCTTAATTATTTTGATAATTTAAGGGTTTTTAAGTTGATTAAAATTATGATTTAATTTCTAAAAGTTAGATTTTTAAATTAGAGAATTTTAATCAATAATACCAATAAGATTGGACTTGACTTATTAAAACATAAGATGTTTTATAACTTAAATGTTTAGGAAGCATTTATTATAAAATAATGAGTGGGAGAAGGATTCATGACAATAAATCCGTGGCCTCCATTATTGATCAAAGCACCGTGAGATTTAAGTGACGCCTCGCGACGCTAAGATTCGTCCCCTACGGATGGCTTTCACTTAAATCAATAATTAAGGCTTAATCTCCGAAAGGATAGGAATTTAAAATTTAACTTTAATTTTCCTACCCTACGGCGGCGATTTTGGGTTAATTTTTAAAATTCAAATAATGGGTAACACTCATAAGGATACAATCAAATAGTTTGGATGTATCTAGGCTAAATTAAAAGGTGATTAATTAATAAATGAAGATATGAGATGTCTTGATTATTTATTTTATTAATCTGAGATGGTCTCGATTTAATCGTCATTTGATTTGACCTACCCTACGGCGGCTTCTCAAATGTGAGATTAAATTACCTTGGAATTGGTTGGATAAACTTTATTGCTTTCATGCATCATGTTTATGATTCCTAAATTGAATGCTCTATGATGTTCGTTTGATTATTTATGTCGCTTTATTTAATTGTCAACAATGATGTCTTGTCCTATGCTTGCCTTTGTTGAATGATTCATTAACTGGAGAAAATTGTAACAAGTGGAATAGTAACATGAATATTGCACTCGTATGTGAAAATCTCAAAGGCAAGCAAGGTTCCTCTAAACCAAAGGGAAATTATTTCCATGCGGTGAAAAGGGACATTGGAAGAGAGACTCCCCAAGTTTCTCTCCAAAGTAAAGGAAAACAAGAAACGTAAATTTTGATTTACTTGTTCTTGAAAGTTGTTTGGTAGCTAGAGATTCTTCTACCTGGGTAGTTGACTCGGAGCTACTAATCATGTTTGTTCTTCCTTACAAATGCTTAGCTCTTATGAAGAGCTTGCCGATGGGTCTTTCACAATGCGAGTTGGCAATGGTGCAATTGGTTTCGGCAAAAGCGTGGGAGTAATTAAGCTTAATATTACGGATAAAATATTGATTTTAAACGATGTTTATTATATTCATGGTTTCGTAGAAATTTGATTTCTGTTTCAAAATTGCATGAACATTTATTTTCACTATCTTTTAATGATAATCCAATTGTTATTTCTAAAAATGGGCGTGATATTTGTCTTTGCAAAATTGGAAAACGGACTCTATTTAATTAAGCCAAATGAACAACCACCGCTAAATGCCGAAATATTTTAGAACTTCCTAAACCAAACGTTACTTGATATGGTTAGGTTGATGATGAACTACACCTGCCGATTCGTTTTGGGGTATACATTGTTTGATACATGTTAATTTTGATGATTTTATTTTGTCACCAAAACAATGCTTTTAAAGGTTGTCCAAATACTCGTAAATGATTTAAAATGGTTTTAATATTTTCCTGGAGTATTTCCCCTAGTTTATTTTTTGATAATAATGGACAACACTTTTAATGATTTTATATCAATGAATTTTTCACTCCTAAACAAGGTTCCTAAATGTTGTCTAAATACTCTCGATTGGTTTAAAATATTTTTACTAAATTTTCGGAGTATTTCTTGGGTTTTATTTTCGACAAAATTTGGACAACATTTCTGTCTCGTGGTCGACCGGTCGCCCTATAGGGCAACCCGTACCTAAAGATGTTTTTAGAAACAGAAAAAAATGAGACGGAAGGAAAAACAAGTAGGTCGACCGGTCGCCGGCATCGGCCAAGTCCGGTCGGCCGTCGCCAGATCGGCCGACCAGACTGCAAGTTTCATTTTTGAAACGAACAAAACCTATTCATTTTTTGATTAGGGGACCGGTTGAGGCAGTCGGCCGTTGCCAAGCTCTACGTCGACCGGTCGCCTGTTGTAATTTTCAAAGTGTTCTTATTTAAATGCGGCCGTGCATCTGTGTATTGACAAAGAAAAATATGACCGTTTGTGACAATGAGACACATTTCCTTAAATTGTGGGATTGATTTCTAACAGCTATATTCTTGATTTTAATTGTATTTGTCTGTAGATTTTCAATCCCCAAGAGGAGCCTATGCTTGATCAATCATCTCCTATAAATAGAGGAAGTTTTGGAGCAACCAAAACAACAATTGAGATACAACACAACAAGATACACTTCAAGCAAACACTTGGTCTTCCATTGTTATTATTCTTGTTGTAAAATTGCCTAGCTTATCACTTTCACATCTTTGAGGTCTAGGCTTTTCTTGATTACACTTCGCACTCAAATTGTATTATTCATTATTGAGTTGTAATCTTGTTTTTTGGTTATCATTCAAACACAAGATATCCTTGTGAGTGTTCTTGTGGTAAGAGCACACTTGGATGATCTAGGTGATAGGTGAAGAAGATTGTGGTAATCTTCTTATTGAGGTGTTGAAGAATTTGGTATTCTTCAAGGTTGAAGATTGTGGTAATCTTCACAAGGTGCCGTTGAAGGAAGATTGTGGTAATCTTCAAAGGGAGATTGTGGTAATCTCCAAAGGTGGTGTTGAAGAAGAGTGTGGTGCTCTTCAAGGTGTTGTAAGTTGAATTTGTATTAATTTTGGTAATTAATAAAATTCTTTTCTTTTCGAAATCCATCCCTGATATCTTTGGGGTGGTAGAGGATTAGGCCCTAGGTGGGTTGAACCTCTTTAAATCGACGTGTGTTGTTTTTTTTCCGCACCTTTATTATTGTATTTGAGCATTCGATTTTAAAAAAGAGGGCGAAATTGAAAAGATGGAGATAATCTATTCACCCCCTCTAGATTATCGTAGCGCTGACTTACATACATTGCAAACGACGGTTTACATTTTGAATGTAGTTCCATCTAAGTCAATCCAAAAGACACCACTAGAGTTGTGGAATGGGAGTAAAGTTAGTTTACACCACTTCGTATATGGGGTGCCCAACACATGTGCTCTTTGAAATGAAAGATTGAAAAGTTGCATCCATGTTTAGAAGTGTATCTGTTCATTGGATACCCCAAAGGAACGAGAGGAAGTTTGTTTTATGATCCACAAGAAAAGAAAGTAATAGTTTTGACTAATGCTATCTTTCTTGAGAACGATTATAAAGAAAACTTCCAATCTCGAAGTAAAGTTGTACTCGAGGAGTTCTTTCGATGAGATCGAGACCACAACCAACAAGAGTTGTTGGGGAAATCGCTAAAAATTACCACTATACCTAATCGAGAATGTCATGATACCGGCCTCGACGCAGTGGGAGGGTGATTAGACCACCAATCCGCTATCGTCAAATTGAAGAGGCAAATGTTGCGATCTTTGATAGGGTAGACGATGATCCATTGTCTTTTCGACAAGTGATGGAGGATTCGATATAGCGAGTGGCTTGAAGCTATGGACCAAGAAATGGATTCGAACCATATGGTTTTGTCATTAATGCGGCCCAGAACATTTTGAATGTGACTGTCTTATCCGGACCGTCGATGTGGAGACATCTTAGTGGGGGCATTTATATATGATTTGATCATATAGGACTTGGACCGATTTAATTTGAATTTTCCATACAAATTCCGTTGTAGAAATGGAAAATCAAATTAAATCACTAGATGATCATATATGGATAAATCTTAATCCTGAGTGATTATAGACTCCTATTTATTTCGGTGTGATTCTTAATTTGCTCGTTTAAGTTTGTCCTACGACATTCCCAACACCTGCATTTTAGATTCACATTTGAATTAAATAGCTGGGAATATAAATTCACAGATATGTAATCCATTCCTTCTGCGAGAAGTAGAAAGACGATTCTCTCATTTGTTAATTACTGAACCGAATGGTTTGAGGTCTCTAATTTATAATCGATTATAAATTAACCATTCGCTAGTGAATTAATGGTAAATGAGGATAAGAGGTAATTGAAAAGGTTTAACGGATAATATCTAGCTTCAATTACGAATTGTCTATGGAGGATTAATCTATATGTAATGATTATATCAGTGGACTGCTCATTTCGTAGAGTAAGATATTCTATAATTATAAGAGTGCAATTCCGAGTTTATAGTGGAGTAATATCGGAATTAATAAGTCGAATAAATTAATTAAAGAGTTAATTATTTATTCGATTTATTGGAGCTTATAATTATAGGTCCATGGTCCCCTTCGCTTCCTAGAGTAAACGGGTTAGAAATAATATTTTCGTTCCTAAGGGTTTATGGAAAATAGTTTTCCAAAATATTTGGGCTAATAAATTAATATCGATTAATTAGGAATATATGATATTCTACAATTTTATTTGTATTGGGAATTAAATAAATATAAGATATTTATGATATTAATATAATTATTAAATTGATAATTATATTGGATAATTATCAATTAGAGTTTGACTCTATCTAAAATTATGAATTCTAGATTAGATAGGAAAATGAGTTGGAGAGAAAAATTGATTGAACTAGGCACATAAAAAAAGAGACCACATCTCACGGTTTAAAGATTCAATTTTTACGCTGAAAAACAAGGAAATCGGCGCCCCTTTTTCCAAAGAAAAGAATTGGTCGCATGTCTCACCAATTGGAAATAGTTTTGCGTGAAAATAAAATTGCAATCAACTTTCGCACCCTCGATCGGAAATTGAAATCATATTTTTTTTGGCCAAACCAAAGCCATTAACTAGAGAGATATTTGGTATACTCGGCCAAATGGTTAGCCTCAAAATTGTTTTTCGGCCAACAACATATATTAGTGTTTAGTTTTAAACTTCAAAAGGTTTGTGGTTTAGTTTTTAAAACCTAGTTCAATTCCCCTCCTATCCAGTTAGCCCAATCCTATGATCTCATGAGTTGAGTACATCGTAGGAAAATAAAAGTTAGGAACTTAGAATTATTATTTGGGTGCCCACACATTGCCGTTGATAGGGATGATCGAATTGGAAGATCGCGGTATCTACGAGCTTCGGGATTCGAAGGATTGACAGATAAAAAAACGAAGAACAAGAAAATCGTCGTAGAGTTAAATTTTCTTTTCTTTCTTTAGTTTGAATAAGTTTAATAAGCATGATCTTGCGTTCTTATATCTAAAACTCGATTTTTGAAATCCCTTGCTTCCGCTTCCGTTCGATTAGATCGAAAAGCGGGATCTTATTTGGCCAGGGATTAGATCCGGGACCCGAATAATTTCAACAAGGAGAAACTTCCCGTGCGCGACCGACCGATCCTTTGAAGAGTCAAGCTCAAAGAGTTGGACGAGGAAATGAAATACTTGGTATTTGTTGATGAGCAATCCAATGAACCTTTTCTTGTGACGCGCATATCGTACAACAAATCGCCCCGACGGTGAGCGTGTGGATGATGTCCATAATTATAGTTTTCCTTACAAGACTATGGGTTTTGATGTTCATAAGAGGTATATGGATGAGTCCTTGGATGGATTGTCCTTGTTTGTTGGTCTTAACCATGGATTTGCTCTCTCTGCCGCTGATTTCCCTGAACTGAAACCCAATTCTATTTACTTTACGGACAAACTTACTCGCCTAGCTGCTTTTGAATTGAGCGATGGTGGGCACAATATCAACATCTTCAACTATCAAGATAGGACTTTATCGCCCTGCTATTATCCATGTGATGTCTGGAGCATTAAGAGGATTGATCCATCGCCTTTGTGGTTCACTCCATCTCTGATTTAAGAATTTTATACGAATTATTTCTTATGTCTAGGTATCTTTTATTCTATTCCAAGACAAGATTTCCCAATTTATTAAAAAAAAATCGGCACGATGATATTGGCATCTTCAACTATAAAGATTGGACTTTGTCGCCCTGCTATTATCTTTGTGATGTCCCCAAGCATAAAAAGGATTGTACCGGTTATCATTCCATCCCCACTCTAATAGTTTTAGAATTTCATATATATTATTTTGATTTTTCATGGTTTATGATATCTAGATATGCAGCTACGTACCATAGTTTCTTTCCTATTTTTATTTTGTTTTTATTTTCAGGTTTTGTTCCAACTGAGAATATAGATTATGTCCTTTTAGCTACTTGATTGGCTAGTGATCAATTCCTCTATTTTCTTTTCTTTATTTCAGTTATCCCATTTATTTAAAAAAAAAAACCTTTGCTGAAACTCATTTTTAAAAAGTCCTTTAGAAAGAGAATTATTTGCACACATTTTTTAGGTTGAGATTAATATAGTTGTCATTTAAATAGAAACAAAGGGAATAAAATAGAAAATTATTATTTTTTAATATTAACGACCAAGTAAATTAGAAGTGTGGGGCTTCTCAAAAACAAAAAAAAAAAAAATTAGAAGTGTGGGAATTGATTAGATAAGTCGCATTTTCTCAATTCTCAATGGCTTTTGAAGTGTGACTTATTTCAAGAGTTCATCTAATATAAACAACCATCAAACACATCATAAAATCTCAATAAGTTTAAAAGTCCATTTGGAAAGTAACTCCGAATATACTTATAACCATCCTAAGATATGAGTGCACTAAATTTAAAATAAAAATAAAAATTTATCTTAAAGAATTTATGATAAATGAAATCCTTGAATCATGAGCTGTTGATATCATTGGCTAATATATTTTAGGATTATATTGAAAACGTGTAGAAGAAGAAATTATACATGTTCAACTTTATCATTTACAAAAAATATTGGATTTAAAATAAAATAAAATAAAAGAATATTGATGTTATATTTTCAAAAAATATATTTCTATTTTAAATAAGATTTGATGGTATTGGCGAGTGAACAAAAGTAAGTGTACATAAATTGACACGAAAAATGAAAGGGTATATTAATTACTGTACATTTCATCAGTTGAAAAATGATTATTTCTTTAATTACGGAAAGAGGTTGTGGTATCTTGCCCCTTTCTCAAGTTATTTAGTTTTTTTCTAACTCAAGTTGTATATATATATCAGAGAGAAATTCTCGCATTTCGTATTCTCTACTATATTTGGAAATGACTTTTCTTTAGGGATTGTTTCAATTTTTGTAGAATGGTAAATAGAAATTTACGTTGACACCAAACTTAGAAGTTAACATAATTAGGCATCATAGAATTTGATTAGATTAATTATTGAAATTAAAATGAAATCAAAATGTTTAGACAATTGTATAACTCAATGTATTCCATAGCTAGTGTATTTTAGTATACTGAAAAAATAATCTAAACAAGGAAAAATTCTTCTAAGAGAAAGTACCTTATTTAATAGTGTTAATTGCACTTTACCTTCCAAACTATTTTTTTTTCCGCAATTTGCCGATTGAACTTTGAATTTACATATTTTGTTTTCTGAACTATATTATTCATTATATTTTATCCCCCCGAACCAACCAAAAGTTGACATGTGTCAATTAATGATAGGTCCAAATCAATTCCGAGGGGGTTAAGTGTAAAATCTTCAAAGTTAGACAAGCAAAAAGAAAATTCCAAATTATAGTTTGCAACATGCAAAACTCACGATAGTTTGGCGGGTAAAATGCAATTGTCCCTTTTCATGATAAATAGAAATTTTAAGTGGTAAAATTATTTTTTTTAGTCCGCTAAGCTAGAGGTTCTCGGAGTTTTGGTCATTTTTTTCTTGAAACTTTGATTTCAATCCTTTAAGTAGGTGGAAATTGGATTCTTAGTCCTCTTATATCTGCTTTATAACGTAATAATTGTTACCTACTACACTTATGTGGCTTTTCTTTTTCAAAAAATTTAATTTTTCATTAAAAAGAAAATAGAAAGAAATAGAAATTAAAATAATATTTATTCTAATATTTTTAAATTTTTAATAACCATTTATACTCTTGAAAAGATGGATAGTTTGTTAATATTTATATATTTATAATTTAAGTATACTTTTAGTTGGAAATATTAAATATTTTAATAGTATTTTCTTATTTTTAAAAAAATCTATATTTATAAATTATGAAATTATTTAACATTATAAATTAATTTTTTTTATTGATAGTTGAACTGAATTTTTATAGTTATTTATATATTTAAAATCAATAAGTAACATAACCAGAAAAGGAAATACAATTTTTTGTTGAAATAGTTTTAGTAAAATATTGATGGAAATAGATTTTTGTAATTCTAAAATATGTAATTCACAATTTACATAAAAATTTAAAAGTATAAAATTATATCTTATTTTTTTTATCATAAATAATATTCTATAATTTTTTAAAATTTGTTTAAATTAAAGTAAAAATTTATACTATTTTCAAATATAAAAAATTGTTATTCATATATTTAATAGATTTTTGTTGTAAATTTTTTGAAATATAACATGTTAACTTTTTATTAATCCTGACCAATAAATATAGAAATTGAAATAATGTTTTTTTAATATTCTTAAAGTTTGAATGACTATTTATATTCTTTGAAAATATAGATAATTTGTTAATATTTACATAATCATAATTCAAGTATACTTTGAAAAATTAAAATTTTGAAGAAAGAAATCTACATAAGTGTAACAGGTAATATTTACTTGTTATAGTAGGTAACAGGACTAAAAGTCCAAATTCATCCATTTAAAAGACTGAATTCAACGTCTAGAAAATAAAATGACCAAATCTCCAAGTGGCTCCACTTAGAGGACTAAAAAAATAATTTTGCCTATTACTTTTTAAATAATAATATAAATTAAAAAAAGAAACAACAAAATTATATAAATAATACAACCTACAAATCATATTTTGGGGACATTCATAATTAATAAGGTTTTTTGCATTTAAGTTTTAATGGCATGTCTTATTATTTATTTTTTTCTTACAATTAATTATTCCCTTAATTTTTTTAATACACAAACTGCACCCAACATGTTTAACTAGCGAGTTATTTTCTGACTCAATTAACCCGTGAACACGTCAAACATCACCAACACCCATTATATATATATATATATATTGTTAGGGTTGTGACGGGTTGTCGTATTAGGACCCAAATTCTCATCCCTAAGTATATGGAATTAATATTTTATTTATTTATTCATTAAATAATAATAAAATATATATTTTATTTAATTAGTAAAAATGTAAATTGGACTTCATGGATTATGGTTGTGGGATGTGTAGAAGATAAGTAGGCATATGAGATGTAGGGATCGTACCCCCAAAAGTACGACAATGCTTTTGAAACTCCATACACCTAAAAGTTAATAAAAAAAATTATTTCTACACTAAGTGACCAAAATAGCCTTTAATTTAGTGTGGCCCACAATACCAAACATTTGTTTCTCAAATCTACTTTTCATCTCTCCGCTTACAAGTTACAACAGTCAACAAATTCACACGAAATACATTCTCTTGTGGTGTACGATTTTTCAGGAAAAAAAAAACTACAATAATATTCACGATTACAGTGAAAGAAAACAAATTTCACGATATTCACAATTTTTTTCATGACACATTTCACTATTATCAATCTATGTTCTAAGTTCATGATATAAATTTCAACATTCTACTTTTTATGAATCATTTTCATGATGATTATTTTCTACGTTCACATTTCCACGATGTATATTTTTGCATTCTAGTTTTCACGATTAATATTTTCACGTTAATTTGTTCTAGAAACTATTTTCACGATCAACAATTTCCACGATACATTTTCACGAAACTGTTCTAACGATTACCATTTCCATTTCGTGGAAATTAGAACATACAATTTTTTTATTGAAATTCACAAGATTTCTATCACATTCCATACGAAAACAACACAAATACCATACAAAACCACACAAATTCCATATTAAAACAATACCATTTCACGAAATAAATAAAAGAAATCGTATCGAGAAGATGACAAACATCTTCAAAATTATCAGGATATTTTCACGATATATGCAAACATGATCTCCAAGACTATTATCCTAGTTAAAAAGTAGTAATATATTAGTGGGCAAATCACTTTACATATGTCGAGTGAAAATGATGATTTTCACGATATGGAGTTAAATTATATCATAAAAATTATAATTTGCATAGGTTTATCATGATTATTATTATTATTATTATTATTATTATTATTATTATTAATATTATTATTATTATTATTATTATTATTATTATGTTTTCTTCAAGATATTCTTCACTATTTACTATATGGCTTTAAATTGTATTTTTGTACATATTTTGCAGCAATTTCTTTTTTTTTTAACGATTATAGTTAAGTTATATATATTTCCGTTTTATTGGTTTATGAATTACACGAAAATATTTATTGAGTTATTTTGTGCATATTATCTATAAAATAAAGGTGCCTTGCACTTTGAAATGGTACAAATTTGAAAGCAAATATAAACTAGAGTCGAATCAAGGGCATTTTGGGCCACAAAACATATTTAAAGAGTTTGTTATCTTTCAAGATAAAAAAGAATATACACTATCCAACATGAATATTTTCACTTGTAACTCCCCAATAAAATAAGAGCAATGTTTATTTCAATAAATGTTTGTTGCACAAACATTAGGTATATGCACAAAACCATAAGCAGACGTGAAGTGGCCCTATAGCAAATCTAACCTATATGTCAGGTTATCACTTATCAGTGATGATTTACAGACAAGGATATGATCGACAATTCAACATAATTCCAACGGACCTGGGATTATTTAAGTTCTACAACTCTAGCAGAAGGAAAACATAATTTTATATACTCTACATCCTAAATAAATGGACTAACAATAATTCTAACTGTGCAATCTGAATCAACAAAATTGAGAATCAAACGAGAACAATGAGATCATAGTCCAATGAATAGTCAATGAATTTATAAAAATAAAAACAAAAAATCAAACTCCCAAACCAAAATAGAGTTGTACACCCTTGATTAAGAGCATGTGCGAGAAAGAAATTAGAAATTCCATACTCAAAATGCAAACTCGATGCTAGCAAGCTCAGTTATTGCTCTATTGTAAACTTAAATATGTTTAAGAGCATATAAACACGTATTATTGAGAAATGAGAATGTAACAACCAACATAACCTAAAGGCAAGTCATATCCAAAAATATAATTGCTTTTTAGACAATTCGATCTAAAATCGGTATGGGAAGATGATAAGGCAATCAGTCGACCGATTCAGTCAAAAGTAAAGTAATTCCACCGGCTATGTTACTTACAATCAATTCCTCAACCAGAAATCTGAGGAAGGAAACTTGCAACAAAAACTTACTTACAAAAGTGGTTTAGCTTTTCAGGAGTACAAAAATAAAAGAATTTCAAGACACTCAAAGACCTGTAGTTTGAATACATTTGTCATCTCTGTCTCTTGAATCCGTGCAGGGGTAATTTTTTGAACTCGTCCTTGTCCTTCTCAGCTTTAGTTTTTTTTATTAGCTGGTTAGTTCTTTCTGTGAATAAAAAAACTGGCCATACGTGCTTTTCTTTATATTCCACAGACTTAAAATAGCACAAACAATATGAACACACTATCCCCAAGAAATATATTTTGTTATGCTTAAGCTCGTAGTGATCCGGGTAACATTTCACCTTTTCGAAAACTATATGTTACTCCTTTAATTATTCACTTCTAAAAGTCTTTGGGAGTTCATACTTTCTTTATCTTCGCCCATACAATATATAACCACAAACTGATTTCGGCTAAAAGATATGTTTTTATTGGGTGCGTTATCTGCACAAAGTACAGGTTTCTCCACCCTTCTGGTAGCCATGTCCTTACTTTAAATGATAATGTTTCATTGGTGTTTTAATCTGCAAAATTATTTATCAAAGTCTTATAATCAAAATTATAATCAAATTTTTTTATCATAAGACTTTGATAAATAATTTTGCAGTTTAGAAAGCAAGAAAAATAAAATGAGAATTAGTTATATTAATTAATATAAAATACAATCAACTAAACCTCTTCTAAAATCTTTGTAGTATTCTTTTTCGGTGAGGATGAAAGCTATAACATTATTTTTTGGTGAAGATGAAAGTGGCAACGGAATCTTGCCTATTTGAACTTAATTATAACTTTTTTTCAGTAATGATGAAAGCTATAGCATTATTTTTCGATGAGTATGAAAGTTGTAGCATTCTGTTTCAGTGAGGATGAAATTGCAATGAAATATTGCCTATTTGAACTTAATTATAACTTCTTTTTTGGTGAGAAACAAAGTTGTAGCAGTATTTTTCGGTTAGGATGAAAATTGTACCATTTCTTTTCAAGGAGGATGAAAGTTGCAACGAAATATTGACTATTTGAAATTAATTATAACTTCTTTTTAAAGAAAAAGAAAAAAAAACTTCACGTAATCACAATATATTATAAACAAAAACTTCATTAAATAGACAAATAGTGGATTTCTACTTCTTGGAAGAAAATGAACACAAGTTTTCTAAAAAAACACAAAGTTAAGTAGCTAGTCACTCGATCAAACTTCTTTTTTTGGGTCATTTTTCTCATCACTCTTGGGATTGGCCATGAATTTCATCTCGGTGGTGCTCCACTTATGAGATACATTTCTAGAAATCTCACTAACTCCATCAACCACAAAATGGTGTGCTACACCCAAAAAAGACTCCAACCATAATAAAACAAACATTAGAAGCAAAACCAAGACAAAAAACAGAATCTCCTTCCTCTTGTCCCTTGGAAAAGCTAAATCCCCACGACGTCCACTCAATTCTTGCGTCGGTGGCTTTTTGGGACATGTCGGTAAAAACAATCATTGTTTTGTTCAATGAGCAAATGTTACCACTCACCTCGGTGATAATGGGTATGATACTCTTGGGGCTCATTTGGTTGGACATTATGTGAGTGATATCACTCACTTTGTTATTATTTCCACTCCATTGTGTTGTTTGGTTGAATTGGACAAAGCCACAAAAAATAGGGTGGCCCGATAATTTATCCACCTCAATAAGTTAATAGCTATCCCACCCCTGCAGGTGGGATGAGCAATATATCCTTTTATCATCCATTCTCAAATTACCCACATACCCTTCATTATTACAATGCCATTTTATCGAAAGGAGAAACAAAAATCCCCTCGATTGGACTTCTTACCCTAGCCCCATTTTTTCAAAGAAGGAGAAACCCGATCGAGCGGTGTGCGGCAGTAAGAACGATGGATGAATTCATCTTTTTACCTTCGCATTTTGCATTTTATTTATCTTATTTCATCCCCCTGTCTGATTCTATTTTTTTTTTTGGTTTTTACCACCAGGTTTACGAACAACAAAATAGTGGTCGCGGGGGTTGATTCTGTCGTCGCCGAATGAGGTTATAGTATTAGTAATCGTCTTTTTGGTATATTTTGCGAAACATTTCCATGTATTTGAATGTTTTTATGCCTTGTTTGTAATCTTTTTTTATTGTATTTTCACTGTACTGAATCAATAATTATGTTTTAAAGCTAGGGCATTTGTACTGATTCTGAATATTTTGAGTTTTAAATTTATAGAATTTGTATTGATTATTGGGTGTGTTTTGGTAGGGCATTTGTAATTTTTCTTGATCTTGGTTGTTTCATTTAAAGCTACAAGTTTATTGTATGAAATCATTTTTACAAATTTTCAAAGATCATATTCTGATATCAAAATCAATGAAGTATATTGAGTTTGTCAAAATGCTTATAGTTTTCATGTTCGATATCCTATTACAAACCTTCACGATACCCGTTTACAATTTTTTTTTACAAATTTTCAAAGATCATATTCTCGATATCCTATTACGAGCTTCAATCGAACGATGTCGAAATATCGAGAAAAGAAGAGAGATCTTTCTTCTAGTTGAAGAAATAATGTTCGAAAGTGTTTTTATAGTTAATATGTTTGCAAGTATAATTCTTAAGCGTGCTCAACGGCGACTAATACACCGTAAACAAGGAACAAAATATAAGACGACGATAGGATACCAAAACAAATTGAGCATTTAGATGACTTGATTTTACATAATGACACCGATTGTCAGACAATTTGAGGATGACACGTGGTGCCTTTGCTAAACTTTGCTATTTATTAAAGCGGGTGGGTGGCCTTAGAGACTCTAGATATGTGTCAATTAATGAGAAAACCGCATTATTTCTTTCTGTGTTGGCACACCATAAGAAAAATCATATTGTGCGGTTTGATTTCAAAAGATCCTGGACAAACGATAAGTAGACATTTCCATGATGTATTGAATGCTATTTTGAGGCTTCACAATTTCTCGCTTGTAAATCTGAACCATTGATGACAATCGCACAAATCCTAGATGGAGTCCGTTCAAGGTAAATGTTTTTAAACTTAATGAACATATATTATGTCACCGTATAATGTAACTTAATCTATTACCTATTTAGGGTTGTCTAGGTGCATTAGATGGTACATACATCAAAGTGAAAGTTTCCGATCTGAAAAAATGCAAGATATAGAACAAGAAATGAGACATTGCGCTTAATTGCCTCGGGGTGTGTGACACAAATATGAATTTTATTTACTTGTCACAATCGGTTGGGAAGGTTCTCGGTGATTGTAGAGTTTTGCGTGATGCAATTCATAGGCCTAATGGTTTGAAAATCCCACAAGGTATTATTTCACGTATTAAAATTACGTAAAATCTTTCTATAAATTTGCAAGTCATCAATAAATATTCTCCTACAATTGATGCATGTTTTCAAAATTCATCAAATGTGTGTACAGTAAATTTTATCTTTGGGACAACGGTTATACCAACGAACAACAAGGATTCCTAACTCCATATAAAGGGGTTAGGTATCATCTCGATGAATGGGGTGAAGGAAATTCAATTCCACAAAATCCGAAAGAGTACTTCAATATGACACACTCAAAAGCTCGCAATGTGATTGAAAGAGCTTTCGGTCTTTTGAAAAAGCGCTGGGCTATACTACTAATTGAGTCAATCATTTTACGATATTAAAGTCCAAAACCGGATTATAATGGCATGTGTACTTCTACATAACTTCATACGATTAGAGTTGCATGTTTATCCCATTGAAGAGTTGTCCAAAGGACGATGATGAAGATGACCATGAAGATAATGAAAACGTGGACTTCATTGACACTGTAGAGCCATCACAATTTTGGACAAACTGGAGAGACAACTTAGCACAATCTATGTTTAATGAATGGAGAGGTGTAGGATAGTCTAGAATTGATTAATGTGATGGAATAGTGATGTAGCTGACTTTAAATTCTGATCATTGTTTATTGTTGTAATTGTTATTGATTTAATGGATGCTTTTTGACACCATGTGATGGAATTTGTTGGTTATTCAATCTGTCCATGAGCTAGATGGTGGATAACTTGAATGGTTTACTGTTACTGATTGATGTAATGGATGCTTTTTGTTAACATGTGATGGAATTTATTGGAAATTTGCATCCGTCCATGAGCTAGATGGTGGATAACTTGAATGGTTTCTTTATTCTTGATTGATGTAATGGATGCTTTTTGTTAACATGTGATGGCATTTGTTGGTTATTCAATCACAATGAACATGTGATTTATTGTTAGTAAGCCCGTCATGTTTAATGGTCTACTTTGGTTTAAATTTTTATTTTTTCATGCTTTGCATATATTGATAGTAGTTTATCATTTGGAGCAGATTATAGTCACATATGGTCAATGCTACATCAAAATTTGTTTTTTTATCCGATTCTTCGCTAGATGATTCCTACTTATTTTATTGACATATTTCGTATGGATTTATTGATTTCGTATGGATGTGTCAAGTGGCAATCTCACAAAACCAAAGTCGAAAGAGGAATGACAAGGGTAGAAGGAGTTGGAGCAAAAGGAAGAAGAGGCTTTGGTTGCGGCTCTGAAAGAGGTCATTGCAAATGGCTGGAAATCCGAAAACGGCTTCAAAATTGGCTACCTTCAAGCATTGGAGCAAGAAATGCAAAAGATAATACCTGGGACAGATTTGAAAGGGATTCCGCACATCAACTCGAAGATACACGTGTGGAAGAAGGATTATGGCGTCTTGTCACGATGTTATCACGTAGTGGAATAGGGTGGAATGTCACCACTAACATGATCGAGGCACCAGATGATGCATGGGCTGAATATGTGAAGGTAATGTGCAGCAGTGTTGATAATGTATGCAGAATGAAGTTCATTAATTAATATGTTCCATAATTCCAATTGTAGGTAGACGCAAATGCTCGTTTAATGAGGAACAAATCTTGGCCATTTTATAACGATTGGGTTATGATATTTGGGAAAGATCGAGCTACGGGGAACACGGAAGACTTCACCGATGCATTGAACCATGTGATGAATGGGCAGTCTAATCCACAAGATGACTACCACGTTAATTTAGAAAAAACTGTTTGATAATCGTGAGTATGAAACAGAGACCCAATCCAATTGTCAAGCCGAAAGCACTCCTCAGATGTCTGCATCGGGGAAGAAGGGCGCGGGAGGTAAAAGGAAGTCATCTGATGGTGTTGATCCACTGTATGAAATCATGAGGACCTTCACAAAGCAGAACGCAAGGTTGGGTGACATATCCAAAAGAATTGGCTATGAATATGATGTATCAATTGCAAGGAAGGAAGTCTTTGGGGTAGTTGGAAATATGCAAGATTGAGTCTAGCGCGATAAATCTGCTGGTTTCAAACCGCTTGTCAAGAATACGGAAGACTTAGAATTATTTTTCGTTTGCTTGGATGAGGCCAAAGCGGAGTTTGTGAGGATGAAGTTATCGGGAGCTTATAAACCAGCCGAAATCTATAAGTGAAATCTAAAATTATGGAGCACTTTGCTTCTTTTTTTGAACCTAAGGCCATAGTTGATTCACGTCTTGAATTCTTAAGGTTTTTTGAGATAGTGAATTTGTAATTTAATATACAATTTGCTTCCTGTTTTGAACTTTGGTATATGAATTTGTAATTCACAAATTAAACTTGTGAAGTGTTTTGAGCTTAACACACTTGTAATTGACTATTGGCTTGTGAAGATTGACTATTGGCTTGTGAATGAATATTGATTGTTGGCTTGTATCCCCTCGCTGTTGGGTAATTGAATTGAACTGCCTGGTGTAATTTTTGTATGCGAGAATGCAATTTTGTAGCCGAACATGTTGGCATATTTGGGTCCATTTGTAATTTTGAAAAAATTACATAACTTCTTCCTGTGGGTTATAAGGTACCAGTGTTATATCTTGAAACCGACTTAATGTACTAGGGTTATGATGTAGCTATAATTACATAACATTTGTGGGTTATTTTGTA
Organism: Rehmannia glutinosa; assembly: GCA_016081115.2. Lineage (NCBI taxonomy): Eukaryota > Viridiplantae > Streptophyta > Magnoliopsida > Lamiales > Orobanchaceae > Rehmannia > Rehmannia glutinosa. The sequence continues at coordinate 72,280 of JABTTQ020001691.1, read as the reverse complement.
CCGGATAGAAATTTGCATTTTTGGGGTCTAGATGTAATTTCTTGAAAATGACTTAATGTACCGTAATTATGATGTAGTTGAATATTAGAAGAATTTTTGGGGTCGGTCATTTTTGTCAAAATTACATAACATTTGTGGGTTATTTTGTACCAGATGGAAATTTGCATTTTTTGGGGTCTGGCTGTAATTTCTTGAAACTGACTAAATGTACAAGGGTTATGATGTTAATTGAAAATGTTGGCATATTTGGGTTTCATATGTAATTTTGAAATAATTACATAATGTGCAGAATCATTTTGTACCACTGTGTGTTTTGCAACATTTTGGGGTGTTCTTGTAATTTTTAAAACTTAAGTCATAAACAACTCGCTCATGTTTGTGTACATAAATGCGACTTTTTACACTTCTCAGCTTTTTTCACATAAACTAAACAGCTTCTCAGAGTTCTCAACTTCTACTTTTTTTCAAAAATTATAATCTTAAATAGCAATTTTAGCCCCAAACAGATGAAACAAGTTCAAAACCAAATTAAAACACCATACTAAATAACACTTCAAACTTTAAACATAGATATTACAAGCTTGAAATGCGATAATACATCCGTGAAGTGTTATGGAAAAGCCTTAACACTTCGAATATATTCAACCAATAGATGGGGAAATGGGTTCAAACCTGACAACCGAAAGATAATAGAAAATAAGTTAACTAAATAAAACACAAAAGGGCAAAAAGCGAGAAACACCCATTGAAGTCCGAGGCGTGATGAAAGAACGCCCATTGATCATGGTGGGCAGCAGTAAACGCCCACTCTTAACATGATATCAAACTTTTTTCATTGGTGAACAAGAGGCAGTCGAGCTATGTGCATGGTCAACGGGTTTCGCATGAGAGGTGGAACCATAACTAGCCCAATGCCTTTTCATTTTGCTCAAAAACTTCATCAGTCGATGACAAATGAGACGGTGGATTGGATGGATCTGGAGCAGAAGATACGCTAGTGGAGTCAGAAGCATACCAAGCCAACTCGTCCCAAAACGAGTTGTCAGTGTCGTCCGAAATATTGTCAATCACTTCTTCCCACTGATTCGCAATCGAATTATTTCGATCATTGTCATCATCATGGTCACTTGAGAATTCAATGATTTCTCTTTCAGGGCTAGATTTTGAGCGGTCACCCGATCAAACAAAGTCTTGAGAGCATTGAACTGTGATTCACCTTCTAGCATGTATGCCATTCCTAGTTTCTCCTCCTACAACAAAAACAGAAAAAATAACCATTAATCAGTTATTCAGACAATAAAACAGAATTTCAAATATACGAGAAACCATTAAAGACAAAAAGAATCAAAGATGAAATCCCGCTTAGTGAATATTGGAATTATTCTTACCCGGACAATGTAGTCCCACACAAAATCAGGGCAATCCACCTTATTCGAAATTGGATCATAAAATACGCCGCTGCGTAGGAGGATCCAATCAAACACTTGGTGGCGTTTACGAGTTTCTTAATCCTTTGAACACAATAAGGATAATCAAAGTCGGTTCCAAATTCAATGTTAATACCCATAGTAGTAAGAATCGCATGCGAATTAAGTTCGCCATTTTTCCAATTTCCTCGGCCTTTTGATCAACCAGTGTTTGGATAAATTTGTTATCCACTTCTTTGGTCCATTTGGTATTGTAGAATACCTTAGATTGAGAGATAGCTCCTTTGGGCAAATTATTTTTGGGAGGCATTCTGTGGTGTTTGGCTTGTGATGTAGTGTAAGTGCATAGCCAAGATTATTCAATGGAAACCTTAAATAGATGTTGATTTACAATAAGGATTGAATGACTCTTGAAGAGAAAGCATGTCTTCTTTTTTATGAATAGTCACAAGACAATCTTTTCTTAAAACACTTTTTGGTGATTTCAATTCCAAAAATAGGTAGGAATCATCTTTCACACATAAATAATCTTGTATGCAGAATGCAATTTATGTGCAAGCTAACCACAAACACATGATTCGATACAAACATTCATCTTGGACTGAACGTGGAATATATTCTCTATTGTTTTGCATTGGAGTTGTCAAGATTCACTTCTGCTGCAAAGATAATTTTTTGTTGTAAACTTGTCCAGAGAATCACTTCAAAACAAAAGCTCATAACATCTCACAAGATTCACTTCAAGATATGACAAGGAAAGACCCCATTCACGGAGAACAATGCTTTATTTTTCTCTTCTTGAAATGTTTGCTTTACACAAGAATATATTCCATTTTGCATTTTTGGGATATTCTTGGATGAATAAGACTCAACTGGTTTTACTAATATTACACAGGTTCACATGTCATAATCTTATAAGCATGACCTGATATCGATTTGTACATTGTACAAGATAACCACAAATCGAAATTAGATAATTTTACTAAATTAGATAATTTGTACAATGTTCAAAGACTTTGTTCAAGCGGTGTGTATTTTACCAAATTACGAAAAGAGACCAAGGAAAAGCATTTTCACTGCACTCCATGTTCAAATGTTCAAAGACCTTGCTCAAGCATTTTTGGGTCCTGTTTGATAATTTTGCGAAATTACATAATGTACCGGGTTATTTTGTAACTAAGTCTATAGCCATTCGTTTTGGGGCCTGTCTGTAATTTTTTAAAAATTACATAATGCATCATGTTTTGTTTGCAACTGAAAGTGTTGGTATATTTTGGGGTCTATTTGATAATTTTGTTAAAATTTCATAATGTACCAGGTTATTTTTTAACCGAGTCGTAACCATTCGTTTTGGGGCATGTCCGTAATTTTTAAAAATTACGTAATGCATCGTTTTTGTTTGCAACCGAAAGTGTTGGTATATTTTGGGGTCTTTTGATAATTTTGTTAAAATTACATAATGCAGCAGGTTTTGTTTGCATACAAAAAGTGTTGGCATTTTTTGGGTCTGTACATTACATAATGTACCAGCTTATTTACTTTAACTGAGTGTCTCTCCATTTGTTTAGGGCCTGATTGTAATTTCAATGAAAGTTAGTCTGAATCCAAGTTGAACATGAGTGAAACCAAACTAATTAATCTAAAGCATCAAACTTTCATTCTTACTAGATCATCAAGCTAGTGAAACCAAACTTAGATAATTGTTTCACTTTGTAGATACAAGACAATCAAACTTGCAAGTTCACCAATAACTAGACACAACGACATAACACGACAAACTCGAAAACAAGTAAAACATAAATGTAGAACTTAGAACATCAAACTAGAAATGGACTCGACGACAAGACAAACTAAGACTTAACCGCGTTGACACAAGTTCATGGCTTTTTGATAAAGTAGTATGAAGCAAAGAACTATCACCGAACAACATGGGGCGCATTTACGACTTGAGCCGGTTTGATCAAAACACTTTGATGGAGGGTTGTTTAGGTCCGAACCGAGGATTCGCTTGTAGATTGATACCATGCCAACTCATTCCGGAAGGAGTTGTCCGTGTTGTCGTCTTCGCTCCAATGCAACGGTGTTTGGTTGGCTATTGGCACAACGTCCGGCCATCTTCATCGCCATGATCACTAGATATTTCAATTACTTCAACTTATTAGCTCTTTCGTTAGCATCATCTTCTTGGAACATCCAACGAAGCTCATCGTCAGTCATGTTCACCTTCCAAAGATGTAAGCCATTCAAAGTTTTTCCTCCTTCAAAATAATAAAAACATAAACATTTAGGACAAATGATGTAAAATTTGTGAAAATCAATTTTTAACAATTGAGGGTATTTGTGTAACTCGCATATGTAGTCCCACATCGATTGGTGACAATCGACTTTGTGAGTGATAGGATTGTAGGAGACGCCGCTTAGTTGGATAATCCATTTGAATACTTGGTAGCGCTTACGCAACTTCTTAATTCGTTGCATACAATATGCATAGTCGAAGTCTTCACCAAACCGTGTGTTGACAGCAACCATTGCAGCAGAAACGACAAACGTATTTACGCCGTGAGCTCGAAAATTTCCTTCCATTGCTTGCTCCACCAAGACCTTGATGAATTTTTGGTCAACTTCTCTAGTCCATTTTGCATTGTAGAATACCTTAGATTGACAAATGGCCCCTTTAGGTACTTTGTTGTGTGGAGGCATATTGAAAAGGCTGATTTCTATATTTCAGTTGTATTTTTGTGTTGATTTTATTCATAATATTTTCAGACATATAAATAGGAGTTCAATAGATGTGTTGTCTAACATCCCCATCTTGCTCTTCCTTACAGCTTGCTTTAAAGAAAGAATATATTCCCTTTTGCCTATCTGGGATATTCTTGGATGATAAAGATTGAATACTAATTTGTTGTTTAGTAGGCATTTCATTTTTTGGTGATACTTGTAAGGAATATATTCTCTTGAATCCAAGAAGGCTGAAAATTATGCAATTCGTTTGGTTGATCTAGGACAGATTCTTTCAATGCATTGATGTATGAACAAGGCTGCACAATATTTTTTAAAAATTACAGAAAGACCCCATGTCACAATATCACTGATATTAAAAGTTGTTTGTTTTTCATGGTAATTTTGTTACAATACAGACTTTTGGACTTCTTCAAGGGCTTGCTTTTCAGAAAGAATATATTCCTTTTTGCCTTTCTGGGATATTCTTTGATGAACAAGGTTGAATTGCTACTTACAAAGCTTCACATGATTTTTACAAAATTTGAATTGCAGATTCAAATACTTACAAACCTGCAGATTCTCTTGTTTCTGTATTTACCAGCAGTTTCATTTGAAATTACCAGCTAGTTCAAATCTTCACAGTTTATATTGTTCACAGTTCACAAGTTCACAGTTACCAGATACATTGTTTGGATTCATGCAGATTTTTGGCTTACAACTTCACATGCTGTGTACCTTTCAAAATTGTGACCTCTGCTATTGCTGTCAAAAAGTTTTACAATATGACAAAAATGCCATATATTCCAAGCACACTACCAAAGATATATAACTAAGTTAACCGTAAATTGGATAAACAGAACAAAACCAAAATAACACCAACATATGGTTCCCATCACTATATTAGAATTCAAGTATAATACTCATTAGTTCAAAAACCGAATGCGCAGGGTAACAACAATGCACAATTTCAATTCAATATACCATAGACATCAATTGTTACACCAAAATCCTAACACACAAATAGATGTTAACCAGTTTTACAACCAAGTCCAAAAACACAAGCTCTAAAACAGAATTACTTCTTATTAATTTTTTTTTTTGCTACCTCATGAAAAGTAACAAAAACACTTTCCTTCCATGAGCATGCTTTGAATGAACAAGGAATATATTCCAAATCACTCATAGCTTGTCTAAATAAGCACAAAGTCCCGCAACTTTCTGTCAAAACAATCATGAGCTCATTCAAGCAAGGAATCCATTGTTCCTCCTGTTTTGGCTACCAAATAATGCACAATAAGCTCAAACCAAAAAAAAGAGACATGCTCAATACAAACATGCGCACTATACAATACTTTCATCCAACACTCGGTATAAACAAAATCGAAATAACACTACAAGAATCCCATTTTACAAGTCAAAACAATACTTTCATCCATCACTTAAGGCCAAAACATTTTTTAATACGTTCAATACATAGATACTAAAAACTAGAAACATTCTTCGCACGGATCATTGTTTAATACATAGATAATCCCCTACAAATACCCGCTTGACTGAACCACTTACATACTAAAAACTAGAACTATTGTCCAATACATAAATACAGCCCAATGACATTTTCAACTATTGACAGAAGGTTCACTACCAGAACCACTATCATCTCGAAAGCGTAACCACAATCATATCTAACATCTTCATCACCCGCTTGATCATTCCCACTTGATTCATCATCCTCGCCGACCATCAAATGGGTTGAATTGATGACTTCGAAAGAATATCGGTGATGTCAACCGGGGAAGATTCCCGATTTTGAATAAGTTGTATGCAATCTTGTAGTATTGAAACCCATTAGTCCTAAAATGTCGCTGATTGGTATTTTCCTCGCAAATAATATGACACCATGTTAAGTAAAACAACAAAATGAAAAAAATAGAACTAGAAAAATACGTGTCATTACCTTGCCAATACGTTCCCGGATTTGTCGTCCACGGATACGACATTTCGTTCAACATCAAAAGTAGCACCATGAGTTTCAATGTCTTGAAGAAAAGACCAAAAGTTCTTCCTAATAATAGAATTTGACGCCAGCTTTACTAAGCCCGAATTCCTTCCTAAATTGTCTTCCAAGTTCTTGCGCAACACAACGTAGGTACATATACCACTCATGTTTATCATCCATTCGGAGATAACGATTACATCTTTTCAACATTTTGTATAGATAATCTTCTTCTTCAAAGTGTCTAGTTACTTGACCGAGGCATAACTATTAACATAGACATTTTCCATACAATATACTATTAATGATTATATACTCAAAACATTCGTAAAGTTCAACAATTATGTACTCTAAAAAACATAAAAATTAAGTGCAACAACAAGAAAATACTAAAAATATTCATTGCATTCGGGCCACAACTTATCAAAAGTTTCATACCCAAAATCAGTCTGAAATATAAATAAGGTCTCATTACAATAGTGAAGCTAAAAAGTTTAATTCAAAAGGCCTGATTACAATACTAAAGCTAAAAGTTTAGCCATAAAAAAGAAAGTGCAACAACCATTTTAATTTTTAATGAAAATGGCAAGGAATATGACAACAACCATCACAACCCAAGAGATGATCACAACAATGTGATTTTTTTGTTCACGGTTCTTCAGATGATTTATGGTGTCTCGTTGGGTATTTATGGTGTCTCGTTGGGTATTAATTGTCCTTAACAATCCTGGTATGATTTGAATTGACCGCCGCACATCGTAGGATCATACCACTCAAAGAATTCACATCTACGATCATGCATTTGTTTAATTATTTTTAAATCATTCTTAAACATAAAACATTATATATCGTCATTGAATTTTTATAATTGATCTTCAATGATATATAAGATGATTATCAGAAATTACACGTACAGGACAACTATGAAATCTACGCCCAGGATTTTTGTCTGTCCACGATGTTTGTAGTGGCACTTCAATGCCACAATCACAAAACTTGGCATCTGGGGGAGATTGTCCATATGAACGGCCAGTGGAGTTTGAGTGACTTGGTGACACTACATAATAAACACAAAAGTCCCGACAATGCTTATTTGGTAATATATGTTACATAAATTTTAGAAGAATGCAGTTTAGCAAGTACTTATAATTAAAAAAATTGTTTTGTTGTTGAAAACATGAAAAACTCAACGCCATATAGCTATGAACAAGGAGTGTATTCGAACTACAACACCTCAGCCAACTGTCCTAAATAGCTATGAACAACTCATAACAATCAACATTTGCTAGATTAAAATTATGTATACCAGGAACTATTACCAGGATTCTAGTTTCGGTTCTATTTGACAACCCCTATCATCAACCTAGGCAAGTGCTCATCAACTTAGCAAGGTGACTGGTGAGGGTCAAATCGGCCCATGTTCGAGTCACCACCTTCGAAGTAGATCTTCTAATCCAGTTTAAATTCCTTAAACTAAATCCATCTAGCCTACTCCTTTAACATGAGCCCAAACAAAATACTCAAAATGTGATCCAAACACTTAGACCCAACCTCACCAACTTTCCTAAATAGCTATGAACAACTCGAACAATAATTATTTGATAGCTTAAAATTATGTATACTTACTTGCGGTGGTGTTGTCGAACTTTCAACGAGCTAATTGCTAATGTTCAAAAATTTCACCTCAACAAAAGAAAATGTAGACTATGTATTACTAATTTCACAACAATTGAAATAATGGCGGATGTAGAGTAAATTACTAACACAATTTCACGGAGATTTAGGGTTCGATTCAAAATCAATAATTTAGGGTTTGGTTCAAACAAATGAATCATGGATAGATTCAAACAAATAAAATTCAGACATATAAGTACGATTTAGGAGGGAGAAGTACATACCTTCAATCGATTGAAGTCCGTGCGAGATTCTTGGTTCTGTTCCTTCAATGCGAGAAATCCTCAACCCCGTAGTGTCGCTGCAAGGTTTCAAGAGGTTCACGTTTTCGAGAAAAATGTTGTCAATGTAGTAAAGGTCAGTGAAAAATAATTGGTCATTGAAGTAAAGGTCAAAAATGGAAGATAAATGATAAAGTAAGGGCAAATGTGTAAAATGACTCTTATACATAGTATTAATCACTCCCAACCAAACACTTTATTATTTAAAACAACCCAATCCTAGAATCCAATCCATCAAACAAACAACTTATTACCCTTAAAATATCCATTGGATAAAGGCCAAAAAGTAGTGTGGGAATTAATCAAGCACATTACCACATTCCAACCAAACGAGCCCTTGAGGTAAACATTGATGGTGTCGATATTAGTATATGGTTTGGCTGGTTTTTTAAAACCGATTTCACATTTGGTGAGGATTATTTAAGAGATGGAATTTTTTTTTTTATGGGAAAATGACAAGAGGTGGTTGGGTTTTCCCTCTTGGGAGTATAGAGGATGGTGGAAACTTCATTTTTGGTTGAGAAGGGCTTTAAAAAGATATTCATGTTATGAATATTAGTGTCGAAAAATATTTTAGGAAGAAATTAAAATGTTAGGAAGAAGAAGAAGAAGAAGAAGAAGAAGAAGAAGAAGAAAGGGTCAGTATATTTATAGAAGTTTATTCTGAAATAAATTACATGTTTGCTCTCTTAAGCTATGCCACTAAAAATCTAAATGAAGAAAGATTATATATTTGTAGTGATGTTAGGTCTTCAATTTCAAATGTTCTTAATAATTCATGTTGTAGATTCTTTTTCGGTGAGGATGAAAGATATAGCATTACATTAATTATAACTTTTTTTTCGGTGAGGATGAAAGTTGTAGGAGTATTTGTTGGTTAGGATGAAAGTTGTAGCATTTCTTTTCTCGTGAGGATGAAAATTGCAACGAAATATTGACTATTTGAAATAAATTATAACTTCTTTATAAAGAAAAAGTTAACAAAAACTTCACGTAATCACAATATATTATTAACAAAAACTTCATTAAATAGATAAACAAAGGATTTCTCCTTCTTGTAAGAAAAGGAACACAAGTTTCCTAAAAAAACACAAAGTTAAGTAGCTAGTCACTCGATCAAACTTCTTTTTTTGGGTCGTTTTTCTTATCACTCTTAGGCTTGGCATTGAATTTCTTCTCGGTGGTCTTTGCACTTATCGATACATATCTAGCAATCCCACTAACTCCATCAACCACAAAATGGTGTGTTACACCCAAAACAAGCCCAACCACAATAAAACAAACATTAGAAGCAAACCAAGACAAAAAAAGAATCCCCTTCCTCTTGTCCCTTGAAAAGCTAAATCCCCACGACGTCCACTCAATTCTTGCGTGAGTGGCTTTTTGGGAAATGTCGGTAAAAAATGTTGTTTTGTTCAATGACCAAATGTTACCACTCACCTCGGTGGGAATGGGTACGATACTCTTGAGGTAAACATTGATGTCTTTGTCAAGATTAATGAATGGTTTGGTGGTTTTTTCAAAAATGATTTCACATTTGGTGAGGATTATTTAAGAGATGGAAATTTTTTTTTTTGTAGGAAAGTGACAAGAAGATGTGGTTGGCTTTTCCCTCTTACAGTATAGAGGATGGTGGTGGAAATTTCATTTTTGGTTGAGGCGGGCTTAAAAAAGGATATTCATGGTTATGAATATTAAATGTCGGTAAGATATTTTAGTTGGTTATAATATTTATCCAAATTAATGCTCAAGAATATTTTGCAACTTGACAATATTTATCCGATTAATGCTCAAGAATGTAACAAATAATATGTATAATTAGACAAACTAAAACACATTAACATGCTAGAAATTACCAAATGTTGTGCAACATGGTCTAAATTCATACTTCATTTGAAAATTGAATTTGACCACATACTAATTTAGTTCGAACATACACAAACCTACAATTAGATCACAATATTACATAACCAACTCTCCTATCACATTAACAGATACATTACATTCCATGACATCACAAGTGCAACTGACAACCACTTCTCTTTCGATCTCTTACGCTTCAATTCATTTTCAAGCATGTCGACACGTCCGTAATCCTTCTCCAACCTGTTGATTTTTTTTCAAAGAATCCAGAATAATATGTCGAGCTCGCATGCACATGGAAGGATCGATCCACACGAAATAAGTACAACCATCAACTTCTTGTGATGTGGATAAAATTACACTTATCAAATATTAAAACAAAACAAAAAAAATTCACATATATTTGCTGAAGAAGCATAACTCACATGAATGGCAAAATCAATTTTTACACTCAATCAATTTTATTCCAATCGCTCACATGATCGACAAATCAAATAAAATATCAAACCTAGACAAATCCATTTATGCACTCAATCAATCAATTTAATCAAGCAAAACCCTAATCCAATTAAATAACCTAATGGTCAATGAACAAAAATCACAAGAAACAATTGAACTAGGGTTTCAAAATTATGGCTAATTAATGGAAATCAACACCAAGCACAAACATTTATCTTACCCGAAATTTTTGGCAAGCCGCATACCTCCTCCCCGGATTCAAATCGCCCAAGACGCCTCTTCACCGAATTTTTCCGCAATGACAAAGCTCGTCTAGTGTACACTCCGACGCTTGCTACCACATTTCTCCATCGAGTTTTTTTCTTCAAAGCTCGTCTTTCACTACTTGTTTCCTCGGAATTTTGGCAAAGATTTCTTTTCAATAAATAAAGAAATAATGGTTCATGTCTTCCTTCAGTGTATTTACAATCTTGCCCATGTCTTACACAAGTCAAAGACGATTGTACCCTTATGAAATAGGCATGCATAGCACGTGTTCGAATCTTGTGCGAATATTCCATCAGCGGGAGGTCAAATGCTTTTTAGAATTTTTTTGTGAGGTTGGGGGGTAACATAGATAAAAAAATTAGTTTAGTAGGCAAAGTAGAAAAACGCGTATAGTTCGGGGGGTATAAAAAATTTTTCTCTATTGACTATTCGAAATTAATTATAACTTCTTTTTAAAGTAAAAGAAAAAAAAAACTTCACGTAATCACAATATATTAAATAGACAAACAGTGGATTTCTCCTTCTTGTAAGAAAAGGAACACACGTTTCCTAAAAAATACAAAGTTAAGTAGCTAGTCACTCGATATTATATTATATTAGGAGATTGACTCAACTAATAATGTATGCCAACCGGTCGTGGAGCTCCAACTAGTGACTCATTACAACTTAAATGAACGACATAACAAGCTAAGACATGGGCTAAACAATTGCCCGAACGTCTAACAAAACAACGAATAACATAATCAAACTGGGAAAAGAGTTCGACGATATCCGTGATAATATTTACGAAATATAATTAAGTATGAATAACACCCCTAGTTATCCACCACCAAGCACTATATTAAGAGATTTAATTAAGTAACCGATCAAAAAAAAAAAAAAGATTTAATTAAGTATGAATAAACATTATAGGTTACTTACCATGATGTATTTACATGAATATTATTTTATGTAAATATCATTCTTTCCTTTGAAATTCAAAGAAAAAAATATATATAAAAAAAAAAGAAGAAAAAAAGAAATACTAAAAGATGGAGCATGTGGTGGTGGTAGTGGACGTTCATTGGTGACAACATTTTCACTTTTCTTTGTTTAATTGAAGTTATAATTAGGGGTGATCATAAGTTTTCAAAACCACCCGCACCGTCCGAACCGCACCATACCGCACCGCTTATGATATTTCGATTAAAACCGCGATTTAGAATGGTGAATGAAAACCGCACCGCTTTGTTGGTTCGGTTGTGGTTTTGAAACAAAATCGCACTGCCCTTATATAATTTTAGGGGTAATATAATATATTTTTCTACCATCTTTAGTTGAAGAAAAATTAATTTGGTGAATAATAAATTTATGATTACATTTTCCAATGTATTTTAAATTATTTATTTGTTGTTACAAATTTACATTTAGTTTTATATTCAAGTAACATACCATTAAAATACATTATGTTTTAAATGTATGTGACTTGAAAGATAATGCAAGGTGCATTCTATTTGCAAAATCATATTGTTTAAAAAGAAATTAAATCTTACATGTTTTGTTCATTTTCCTTAATAATCATCCCTCTCATTTTCAAGCATTTTCAAGCAGAGCTAAATATACTTAAGGACAGAGCGTGCAAATAGATTACAAAACTGAAACTTAACTTTAAATTTAAGGACATAGATGATGTTGGAATTATGATTTCATTTTCCTCATTGTTGGTATTATGATTTCTCATGGATTTTTTTGTTGATGAGAGATATATTAATTTATTAATCTTATAATATATGCATTTATTAAAACCGTCAAACCGCCCACAACCGCCCGCCACCGCCTAAACCGCACCATTGATTTTACTTCATAAAACCGCAATTTTAAATTACTTTTTATAAAAACCGCATATGGCAATTCAGTTTGAATTTTTTAAAAAAATGCAAAACCGCACCGTGATCACCCCTAGTTATAATCGATTGTGGATAAGCGGATTCCCGACAAATGAATCACCCATCATTATCACGAGAAAAACAATAATAGGATTTGCATTCCATCTCGATGAATCGTACAAATATAGGCACACAAAAGAAAAAAAATGTGGTCCTACCTCTCTCCGGAGCAGTTTGCAGCTAGCTAGGCAATAAACATGTATGTCTATACGGCTATACCTGAAATATTTGATTAAATTCACTACATTTTGCTTCTCTATTTACAATTATATCCTATAATCATTATGATGTACCTGATTACAATTTAAGTAAGGTGGTTGTACTTGTATGTATCTAGTGACATTTTGTGGCTCTAAACAAGGTTTTAGAAGAGGCTTTGCGACCAAAGGTCGATTCGATGGGTGTATCGATTAATGTCATAGTGAGTATGTTGCGACTTTGTGTTGTTTTCATTCGATTTTCGATCTGTTGGCACTTGTTGGAGAGCCCTTTGGGAACAAAAAAAAAAAATCTATTCGAGGTGGAAATGAGAGATATTTTGTTTCAACACGAAAATTATTTGATTCTTTTCTTTCAAAGAATTTCAACGATAGACCGAATAATCATTTATAGGATTTAATGATTCCTAAAAGCGGATTCATCTTTTTGACTATCTATATTTGGATTTGGTGCAATAATTTGATTTGATAATCAAAATAGTAAGCAATAGAAAAGCCTAATGGCTTGTTCGCCTATCTATGGCCAATCTACAATAGAAGAGAAGGTTCCATCGGACCGACCCTTTAATCTAGTTCATATAATGTCTTTTTCGAGCTAGAGGAAATGCATCTCGAGTACATCAATTAGTAGATATGTTAGATATTCACGCCTGGTATTAGGATTATGATTCTGGGAGGTATGGGTGTAACCAACTTGGCTTCCAAAGCATTGTGGGAAGCAATTGTGATAATGATACGGGAAGAAGCGGAATTTGGAGATTAAGACCTTTATTAGGATATGAATAACTTATATGCCATTACCCTATCACCCCCGCCGGGGGTGTTTGCCCTCATCTTTTAGTTTCAAGAATCAGATATTTACAGAGGTTTTGTTGGTAGATTTGCTTGATTTGTTGGATATTTGTATCGATCTATCTTGTTGTTGGTTGGTGTTTGTGTTTGTTTCCTTAATTATGGTCAAAAAGAGATGATTCGTTGTAGTCAATTAGTGTACGGTAGAAACGAAAAAAATATTCATAGTGGAGTTATGTGATGAGAAATTTTTTGAGAGGAAAAAAATTGTGGAGTTATATTTCTGGAACAAAAAACCAACCTGTTGAAAAAGATAATACTAAATTTGTTGAAGAGAAGGAGGTTTGGGAGGTGAACAATTAGAAAATTATTACTTGGGCTAACAATTCAGTGGAGAACTCTATTGGTATGCAATTGGCTAAATATGATATCTTTGCAAAAAAGTTTGGGATCATTTGGAGCGGTTATATACTCAATCGAATTTTGCTAAACAACCAATTGGAAATAGATATTTGGGCTATTCAAATAAAAACATGATTGTGCAAGAATTTTCTTCTCGCTATGACGACCTTTGGGATCAATTAGCCCTTTCATCAATCTCCCGAGCTTCGTGCATTTGCCCCATATATTGCTCATAGGAGGAGCAACAATTGATTCATTTTTGATGGCTCTTCGGGATGATTTTGACTCTCTTCGTGGAAATATTTTGCATCGTATTCCTCTACCATCCTGCTAATTTTGTTGTCGGTGAATTGCTAGCGGAGGAATTACGCCTAAAGTCTCGAGCGGGAAATGAGCTCTACATGTTCCTACTTCATCGATTCTTGATGTGTTGTTCGCCTATTTTTTTAGCTTCACCGCAAGTGTACGTATTAGTTTATAGAATAGGGTTTGCAAGGTCGAATCCACAGGGATTAATAAATTAATGTACCAAGTATTGGATTATAATAATCCTATTTTTATCTAAACTATCGTAATTTGAAGGTTTTGTTTTATTATTACTAAAGCGAAATTAATCCTAAAATAACAAAGTAAAGAGTGATTAAAAGATCAAGTATGGATGGATGGATTCCTGGGTTATGGTTTTAATTAATATCCCACTTTTATGCTCGTGTTAAGCAAACCAAGGTTAAACGTATTATTCTCTATAGACCAATCACCAAAGTAATTTACCCCCTCTCTCGAGATGTATGTAAAAGCATTGATTGGAATATCTATGTTAGCATCTCTACTCAACATGAGATATCCAACTCCCAAAAGTTCAAAAGATTAAAAGATCTCACAAATATTCACGAGACTTCTCAATCATGCAATCTATTTGTGTCAAGTACTCAAGATCTAGTATTGAAACTCATCGGTTAGAATTATGAATCAATACATCAAACAAGTTTAGATCAAAGGCCTTTTGATAAAACAAGAATTAAAGCAAAGTAATTGAATAGAAGAAGAAAGCATTAACTTCAATTATCCTTAATCATCACATAAAAGTGTTTATTAATCTACTCCCAAACCCGGAATCACAAGATGTTTAGCCGGACATTGAAGATAAACAATTCATAGACAAATTATTCATAATCAAAATCTAACTAATTGAAATAACGATACGATGGAATGAGTGACTCGGGGATGACGACGATCTCTCAATCTATCTTCAATCCTCGAAGGTGTGGTTGCGGTCTTGATCAATCTCTCGAAGTATCTTGTGGGAAACTCGCTCTTTCTCTCGGTTTCTAGGGTAAAAATCAGCGTGTCCTTGTTTGTGGCCACCCTGGGTCTATTTGTACTTCGTTTGGGTCGAAACCTAGTTGAAAACGAGACAAACTCTGTTTTTCCTGAGAGGAGCACGGGCCGTGCCATATGGCATGCCCATCCCGTCTTTGGGTGCCGCGAGAACTTGCTCAAACCGAAGGGAGCACGGGCGTGCTCATACGCACGACCAGCCCGTGCTCCACCCAAACGTCCGAATGTGCTTACGGGGTCTTCATAAGAGTTGTAGCTCTCTCTCTTAGATTTCCGTAACCACTTGAATCAGCTCAATATCAATTTTGTAGAGAGAGTTATGGCCAAAATACTAAACCCCCGCCATCTTTGGAAATTCCAGACGCGTTTGGGCGTTCGAGAGATAAATGCCCTCGTTGTTTGATCATCCATGCTTATTTTGACACACGAATCATTACTATGACTCTTGACTCAATATAATTGGCTTCCAATTGGGTGTAATCGCCGATTCTTGATGCTTCTAGGTCGCAATGCTCGTATTTGTCACAAAATCACTCCAAATATCGTTAAATTCCTACAAAAACGAGCAAAACGTAATATCTTTTCCACAAAGAGCGAATATATACCATTTCATTTGAGTTATTGCATGTTTATAGACAATTATAGCCATAAATATACCCTAAAATACATGCAAAATACATGTCAATCATGTGCCCCCTCGTCCATCTTATGTTCATTTCAGGCCTTATCCAAAGGTCATTGATAATAAGTGTAGCTACTGTAAACAATCAGGACATTAGAATGCTCAATGTCCCGAGTTGAATAAAGAAGAGCAACAACATTTTCAACAGAAATTTCCACGCCCTCAACAAAATCAATTTGTTCACCCAAATCAACGTGGTTTTAGGCCGCCCCCACCGACTCGTGCTGTTGCACATGTACCATCATCAGATTATGTGATGTCTGGTACTCTTCCCTCCATCGACCTTCTATGGATACAATTCTTGAACATTTTCGTAAATTTCTTGCCTCATCTCATGCTTTGTCCGCCTCGGGTTTGTCAACTCCAAGCTCGTCAGGTACATCTTCCTCTATTTAGGTATTAGATTCTGGTGCTTTTCATCATATGTCCCCTGATATATCATGTTTTACTTCCATTTCACCCACAAATGCAAAATTTGTTGTTTGGATCCGTAGGCACACCTCAATTGTCTCTTCCACATGTTTACCATATTACCAAACTAACATTAAATCTTGTTTCGTTAGTCAATTGTGTGATTCAGACTACTTAGTCTCATTCTCTCCTACTTCTTGTTGTGTGTAGGATCCACATTCCCTAAGGTTTTATTGGGACATGTCGTAGGAAATGAGGGTTATATATTTTGGATGAGCTCATAGTACCCTCTATCGCAGCCTTCTACTATTGATTTGTCTTCTTTTCGTTTGAGTCCTTCATCGTCTAGCTTTTATTTGTGGCATTCTCGATTAAGTCATATTTCGTCTTCACGTTTAAGATTTTTGGCTTCTACCGGTGCATTAGGAAAATTGTCGCCTCATGATACTTCGATTGTAGTGGTTGTAAACCGCAAAATTTTCTCGATTTACCTTTTAATCGAAGTGTTTCTTCTTCTATCTGCGCCATTTGATTTGGTTCATTCTCGATGTGTGGGGACTGCTCCTTTTCCACCATAGGGGTTCTCGATATTATGTCACTTTCATTTATGATTATTCTCGTTATTGTTGAGTATATTTTATGAAATATCGTTCGATTTTCTTAGTATATATACTTCATTTCGAGCTTTTGTAAAAACTCAATTCTCATCTATCATAAAATGTTTTAGATGTGATTTGGGTGGGAATACACATCTAATAATTTTCGTGAATTGCTTGCCTTAGATGGGACTTTGCATCAAACCTCTTGCACAAATACTCCCGAACAAAATGATGTTCTTTGAACGAAAACATAGGCATATCATTGAAACGCCGCTCTCTTTTACTATCCGGTTCTGCTTTCAAGTGAATTCTAGGGGAAAGCCATCCTTACCGCTGTCCATTGGATGTGTCACCTTATTCTTCCAAGTCCATGTGTCACCGAAAGTAAGGCCAAATCTTGATTGCAATCAAGAATAAATGCTACATATTTTTCTATAAAGCATGATTCAAAATCAAAATGTTTAAATAATCGATAAATATTGATCAAATTTATAATGTTACTATAAAAATATTATTAAAATATGTAATTACAATTTATAATATGTAGTTTTCCATAAATGTAGACTCGTATTGATTTTATTTATAGTAATTGCAATCAAGATTTTCAAACGATTCAAATTGGTATAAAATTAATCAAAGAGCCATGCAGATTGACCAAATCATATAAATTGATAACGCTCTATTTTTTTTCTTGCATTAGTGAGAATATTCCAAAATAATTAAATTTTAAATCAAGAATCTATATATAACAATTCATGAACCATATCCAATTATTACCATAGATTAAATTTACCATATATTAAATATTCGAATTGAATGGTATTATATTATAACACTAGAACAACACCCGTTTGTTACACGGATTTGTCAAAAAATATAATTTGTGTCGCAAACTCTGATAGTTATAAGAGATCCAAAATAATAATTAAAAATACTAAAAAAGAAATTCAAAATTTAGAAGAGTTCCATACAATCGTTCACTTCAAATTCTAAAAAACTTCTTTGTAAACTGCATTATTTGTTCTATTTGAAAGTGTAATATCCTCGTCACAATAACGAATTTTCAAGCTGTATTAGTTTTAAATGGTTGAAAGAGTGCAATTTCAATCTTTGAATGTTTTCTGGAAAGGGAAAAAATATTTATAAAATTGTTTATTTGTGCTAATTTCAAAATACTTGGCCGTAGTTTGCTTTTTGCGCAAAAGCTAATAAATTAGTTATGGTAAAAATAATGAATCCTTGACATGCTTAAAAAAAAAAAAAAAAGATATTTAATATAATTGTTATACCCCCGTAAATAATTTAAATCACAATTAAAAGTATAATAAGTATTAGAGATAATAATTGAAATTATATCCTTGGTTTTTGTATCATAATAATATTTAAATCAGAATTAATTTACAAACTCAAAAATAACTTGCTAATTTTATATCCTTGATTTTTGGGATTGTTTAATTTGCTAATTAAATATTTGATTGGATTTTAATAGTTATATACGGAAATACGGAATTTAATTATTAAGTTGATGATAAATTGATAGTAAATTGATATAGTAAATCAATTTATAATTGGAATAATAAGGTGGTGGCATGGTGTGCCACATGACTAAATATGAAGGTGACACATGGACTTGGAAGAATATGATTTATCTCCATTTCGTAAACTTTATGGTTACACCCCTAGTTATTCGTCCTTACGAGTCTTTGGTTGTGCATGTTTTGTCCTTTGTCCCCATGTTGAACACATCAAATTATCTTCTCATTCAACTATTTGTGTTTTCTTAGGATACGGAGAAGGTCGGAAGGGATACCGTTGCTTTGATCCTATTGCTCAAAAATTATATGTATCTCATCATGTATTTGTTCTTGAGCATATTCCTTTCTTCTCTATTCCCCTAGTCCATATAGCATCTCCAAAACTCGATCTTGTTCATATTGATCAATTCTCCGATAATACGAGATAGCGACTCCTTGATCCCTCTCGCTCCATCTCCACCTACGGCATCCCAATTGCTTTCTCGATCGTGGATCACGTGCCTCCTCGATATCCTCAATGTACACGTAAGTCCACTCATTTACCTCGATTTTGTTTATTCTTCTTATTTTCCCCGCCTTGCATCATTTTTGTCCTCTATTCACCATATTTCGAACCACACTCCTATAAAGAGGCGATTCTCGATTCCTTATGGCAAAGATGCTATGACCGAAGAACTTTCTCGCTTTTCATAAAACAAACACTGGGACTTGGTATCTTTACCACCCTGGTAAACGAGCAATTGGTTCACGTTGGTTTATAAAATTAAATCCAAATCGATAGTTGTAAGTCCAAGCGCTACGATAATGTAGAGGGGGTGAATAGATTATCTCCATCTTTCCATTCTTTCTTTCCAAAATATAAAATTTTTGGAATCAAATAGTGGTGGCTTGGTGGTGGAGGTGCCGGATAGATGAGCTTCGTTAAGTAGCCGACGATCGTTTCTCTTCACTCGCGATGTGAAACGAGCTTGCCAAAGAGTTTGGCTTTGATACCACTTGTAAGTCCAAGCGCTACGATAATCTGTAGGGGTGAATAGATTATCTCCATCTTTTCGATTTTACCCTCTTTTTCGAACCGAATGCTCAAAGACAATAATAAGGGTGCGGAATGTAAACAACACACGCCGATTTAAAGAGGTTCAACCCACCTAGGGCCTAATCCTCTACCACCCCAAAGATATCCGGGATGGATTTCAAAGAAAAAGAATTTTATTAATTACCAAAATTAATACAAATTCAACTTACAACACCTTGAAGAGCACCACACTCTTCTTCAACACCACCTTTGAGATTACCACAATCTCTTCTTGAAGATTACCACAATCTTCAAACGGCACCTTGTGAAGATTACCACAATCTTCACCCTTGAAGAGCACCACACTCTTCAACACCTCAACAAGAAGATTACCACAATCTTCTTACACCTAACACCTAGTTCACCCAAGTGTGTTCTTACCACAAGAACACTCACAAGGATATCTTGTGTTTGAATGACGACCACAAATTCAAGATTACAACTCGATAATTGATAATACAATAGAGTGCAAGTGTAATCAAGAATAGCCTAGACCTCAAGAATGTGAAAGTGAATAGCTAGGCAAATTACAACAAGAAATGAGATAATGTAAGAACAAGTGTATTCTTGAGTGTATCTTGTTGTGTTGTAGTTTTCTCTCATGTTGTTGTGCTTCAAAACTCCCTCTATTTATAGGAGATGATTGATACTTGATAGGCTCCTCTTGGAATCTGATTTCTACAAAAATTGCAATTAAAAACAAGATTATAGCTGTTAGAAATCAATTCCACAATTTAAGGAAAAGTCATCACGCACAACGGTTAGAATTTTGTCATTCAAACATTAGGGCGACCGGTCGCACGAAATAGACTTTGAAAAATCGTATCAACATTTACACAGGCGACCGGTTGACGTCTACCTTGACCGGTTGACCTATGCCTCAACCGTCCCCCTCATGGGTTTGGAAGAAAGAAAACGCTCGTTTCAATTTTGCTCCCAGTGTGCACCGGCGCCTGGGGTCGACGGCGACGCGACTGCCGGTTGCCCGACCATTTTCTCGCAAACATGAAGTTTTCTGTTTTCCTCAACTTTCAGTGCACGGTTGCCCTATACGGCGACTCGGTTGACCTCAAAACAAAAGTGTTGTCCAATTTTATATCGAAAATAAACTTCAAGAAATACTCCAAAAATAGTGAAAACATTTTAGACCGATCGGGAGTATTAGGACAACATTTAGAAACATTGTTTTGGTGTAAAAACACATTAACACAAAATCTTCAAAAGTGTTGTCCAATTTATATCGAAAATAAACTTGTAGAAATACTCCTAAAAATATTAAAACCATTTTAAATCATTTAGAAGTATTTGGACAACCTTTAAAAACATTGTTTTGGTATAAAAACAAAATCATCAAAATCATTTATCAAACAATCTCCCCTTTTTGATGATTACAAACCAAAACAATTTTAACGAGGTCGATTTTGAAAACAAAACATTTTTACCGGTAAAAAGGAACTTTCCGTTGTGAGCGACAACATTCCACGCAATATAATCACAATGATGGGAGTAGAGATATTCAAACACATATAGCAAACGCTCCCCTATCAACATGTACAACAAGAGTTATATAGAAGCAACTTAAACATAAGCTAAAATATTAGCTTTTCGATATTGAGCTTAAGTATCAAAACTTAAAAGCTCTCCCCAAAGATACATCATTAGAACGGTATATAAGTCCATACTACAACCAATGGACCATGATTCATACATAACCATAATGCACCAAGTGGACTAAATATGATCCACAACTTACGGCTTTATGAAGCCATAGCTTATAGCTTCTTTTTCGTTTATCTTAGCTTTTATGAGCTAATGAGCTTATAACCTGTTTCTCCCCTTTGGAATCATCAAAAGAATGTTAGCACGATAAATACATCATATATTCTTATCAAAGTGCGCAAGTAAACCGATGATGTATCGAGCTATTTTGAACATTGAAGCTTATAAACCAAATAGAGGGAAAAGTTGAATCATACGACTTGTAGAGGTTTAAGAAAAATCATTTGATAAGAAAAAACATGATCTCTAAATATATGAGACTTTTGAAATCGAGAGACTCATGTAGGTGATGAATTTTTCATTGAAACGTTTTATCGAACACTTGCAAGGCCAAAAATAGAAAAAGTTATATATAGCCCTTGTAAATGAAATCAAGCCAAGTTTTTTCATCACCAAATACAATTTAACAAATATCATTCATCAACAATCAATAAGCTCATCACAAACATATATGAATTACATCAAGAAAAATACATATAAGCCACAAACTCAAGGGTTCAACCCAATTGAGCTAAAGATAGTGAAATTCTTACCATTCAATCGGTAAAGACGAGCAATGATGATGATAGTCGAGCTAGATAATCCCCAAAATATATAATTCATGCATCAAAACTCATTTGAAGTGAATTGTGTGTGAAATTTGCAAAGGGGACGAAAAATGGCCAAAATGTGTCAAAGTGACGAATGTCAAGACAGAACCATTTTAATCCAAATTATAGCCTAGGGCGACGGTCGACGTTGAGGGCGACCGGTTGCCCTCAACCCTTTCAGCCCACCTTGTCTCTCGCTTTTTCCAAAATCCGAATTTTCAACCAAAAATCCGATTTTTCGCCCCTAAGTTTTAAAAACATGCAAAATGCAAACGTAGACCTCATTCAATATACATTATGTCATGATCAAGCTCGAAATGAGGTAAAATACTCGGCGGTTAACGATCAAAAAGTCCGCGAGTTATCCTTGAGACGGAATTAAACACATCTCAAGTTTTTGTTAAAAATCACAATCCCTTAAAAATATATCGAATCTCAATATGTTTAGTTCGATTATGACAAACCAAATTTTTAATACGAATAACCGTATAATAGATACCGAACTTGTTATCCCAAAAAAAATAAGAACGTTTTAAAGCTTTGGATACAACAAGTCATAAGAAGAAGTGCCTTTCAAATATTTGAAAATTTCTTTTAATGACACTTTAATGAGATTCGTTGATAGTTTTTGAAGTCGAGCATATAGACATAAGGCATATGGAATGTCGAGTCTATAGGAAAAATACAAGAAAACATACCTCGAATTTGTTTGTCGGCCGATATGCCTTTCTTAACCTTTGTCAATCTTTAGCCAGAGGTTGAGATGGTTCTTCTTCCTTCAATGCTTAACTCCTTCAAGAGTTTTTATATAACCATCTTCTTGGCATTGAATAATTTGTAGTCCAAGCAAGAAATTGAGTTCCCCATCATTCTCATCTCAAGCTCACCTAGTATCAACTTAGAAAAACATATCTTGCACAAATATTCATTAGTAGCACCATAAATATTATCAACAAAAATTTGCACAAGTAAACAACCTTGCCCTTTTTCAAAACAAGAAGTGTAGTATCAACTTTACCTTTTGTAAAATCATTTTGCAAAAATAGCTAAGTCTATTAATCGTACAAGGCCTTTTATAAAAATCATTTGGCCTAAAATTTTAAACTCCGATAGACTTATATTTAGAAAGTTGGATTTAACATCCATTTAGTAAAACTTGAAATTTTCTTTTAAAACAAGAATGGGCAAGTAAAATGCAAATAGCTACTAAATGTGCTATGAGTGCAAATGTTACAACAAAATTAATTACCTTCTTCTTGAAAATACCTTCGAGCTACTAACCTCGCCTTAGTTCGACCAATGTTGCCTTGGTCATCGAGTTTGTTCCTAATACCCTTTTTGTCTTCTTCATCACTATCATCATAGGGCATCCAATTGATCTAAGGTGTTCATAATAGAACATATACATCCAAATATTTTGAGGTAACTAATATTTGGAGTACTTCATTTCTCATCTACACAACTTAACAAACTCATTACCATGCATCGCTTATATAAGCAAGAGAAAAATAGCCCAAGTGTAAAAACATGCCTCAATCATCAATCACAAAATATCTTGCATAAGAGCATAGTGGAAATAGACACTACATATATATAGACCATGAAGCAAGAAACACATACTATGCATTTAGAAGATCATCAAGAGTCTAAAATAAGCTTAAGAAAGCTACATAAGGTCTCTTTTGAAATTTGAAAATCCTAGAGCTTATATTTGAGACCTCATTAAATCAAGAGTTAGACAAAGCAAATATGTGCAATCAAATATCGAATAGTGCCTTTAAAAAAAAAAATCTAAAAATCCTCTTAATGGCACTTGTATGAAATACTATGAAAAACAAGCACATAGACACATGGCAATACATATATCGAGTCTATAAGAGTAAGAATAACACAAGTAAACGTACCTCGATAATTTATGCCTTTCTTGACGTAAATGGCCATTTGTGAAAATATGTAAATCCTACACAATTCTTAAAACAAATCTAGCACAAATCATAATGATAAAAGTGTAGGCTAAGAGATATCACAAGTAAGCTCATGCCATAAAAATCCATAGGAGATGATAACACACCCTAGTCTACAAAAAATGCACAAGAGTTTTAAATAAACATCATATAAGGTCTTATTTTTCAAAAATATTTTTAAAAGCACAAATATATTGAAGACCTTAATTAAAGAATAAATACTTGGAAACTCGTTTGCAATATAGGCACAAATAAAAACATGCATACTAACTAGATAAAATGCATATTTTAAATGGGGAGATACGGTTTACCAATTACGCCATTTCCATGGGTTGTCCTGTTCCCATTGTTGATGATATCTTCCCTTTGAGAAGTCACTTTGTTGATGATGACTTCTTTGATTACTCCATTTCCAAGGTTTGTTGCCTTCCCATTGTTGAAAGTCTATTCTTCTTTGAAAATCATCTTGTTGATGATGTCTTTGCCATTTCCAAGGATTGTGTTCTTCCCATTTTTGATTGTACCCTCTTCTTGAAATTGGCTTTGTTGAGAATAGTTTCTCCTTCTTTGATCAAATGAAACAGTCATTTGATGCCTTCTTGCGGTATGAATTTTCTTCGATCATTATTTCGTCGGGTACCTAATATGACATTGTTTTGTGGTACCCTCATGTGTTTGGTCCTTTGGGATTAGTCTTGAGACTTTTAGGTCTCCAACAATAATTAGAGCTATTTCTAGCCCGACAAGTATTTACCGTATGACCCTTTTTACCGCAATAAAAGCATGTAATAATTCTAGGAGCATAATGACCAATGTGCTGACTTGATTCTTTTTCATGTGATTGACACCCTTAGTTTATGATCAAGTTCTAGTTTCAATTATTACAACAATCAACAATATTGGTCATTCTATCGGCACTCAAGTTGATTTAGATAAATCATTTTTCAAGCAATTTATATCCTCAACAAGAGTACTATTTTCTTTCTCAAGGTTTCTAACATTGTCAAGAGTGGTGGTGTGAGCACATGATAGTGATTCATAGGAAGTAAATAAACTATCCTTATCATTTTTCAAAACAATGAATTCATTTTTCAAATTTTTGTATTTAACAAGTAAGTTTTGGAATTCATCTTGTAGCTCATCATAATCATTTTGTAAATCACTATATTCATTTTGCAATTCATTGTCATAAGAAGTAGAGGGTTTAGAACTTACCTCGTTTTCTTCTTCGATGCCCATGAGGCATTGTTCAACTTGTTCATCATGGGAGGTTGTAGAAGGCTTATCCCATGTTTTTGGATTTGATGTTGTATCCATTTGTGAAGTAGATGCTTTTGAGTTGCTCCTTTCATTTGCATATACTTCATAGATGGCTTCTAATTTTTGCCATACTTCATGTGCCGATCGAATACCTACAACATGATCAAATTCCAAAGTGGTAAGTGAACAATGTAAAATATTAAGAGCTTTACCATTTAAGGAGATGATTTTCTTCTCTTCATCATTGAGCTTTTTGAAGCCTTTTGAGGTGTGTGGTGTATCTTTCATCGGAATGGATTCTCCATTAATGACGGTGTTCCAAATGTCGAACCCGCAACCTTGTAAATAGCATTCCATTCTTTCTTTCCAAAATATAAAATTTTTGGAATCAAATAGTGGTGGCTTGGTGGTGGAGGTGCCGGATAGATGAGCTTCGTTCATAGCCGACGATCGTTTCTCTTCACTCGCGATGTGAAACGAGCTTGCCAAAGAGTTTGGCTTTGATACCACTTGTAAGTCCAAGCGGCTACGATAATCTAGAGGGGGGGTGAATAGATTATCTCCATCTTTTCGATTTTACCCTCTTTTTTTTTGAACCGAATGCTCAAAGACAATAATAAGGTGCGGAATGTAAACAACACACGCCGATTTAAAGAGGTTCAACCCACCTAGGGCCTAATCCTCTACCACCCCAAAGATATCCGGATGGATTTCAAAGAAAAAGAATTTTATTAATTACCAAAATTAATACAAATTCAACTTACAACACCTTGAAGAGCACCACACTCTTCTTCAACACCACCTTTGAGATTACCACAATTTCTTCTTGAAGATTACCACAATCTTCAAACAAAGACCTTGTGAAGATTATCACAATCTTCACCCTTGAAGAGCACCACACTCTTCAACACCTCAACAAGAAGATTACCACAATCTTCTTACACCTAACACCTAGTTCCCCAAGTGTGTTCTTACCACAAGAACACTCACAAGGATATCTTGTGTTTGAATGACGACCACAAATTCAAGATTACAACTCGATAATTGATAATACAATAGAGTGCAAGTGTAATCAAGAATAGCCTAGACCTCAAGAATGTGAAAGTGAATAGCTAGGCAAATTACAACAAGAAATGAGACAATGTAAGAACAAGTGTATTCTTGAGTGTATCTTGTTGTGTTGTAGTTTTCTCTCATGTTGTTGTGCTTCAAAACTCCCTCTATTTATAGGAGATGATAGATACTTGATAGGCTCCTCTTGGAATCTGATTTCTACAAAATATTGCAATTAAAAACAAGATTATAGCTGTTAGAAATCAATTCCACAATTTAAGGAAAAGATGTCTGCTTTGCACAACGGTTAGAATTTTCATTGTCAAACATTAGGCGACCGGTCGCGCAGAAATAGACTTTGAAAAATCGTATCAACATTTACAGGCGACGGCGGCCGACGTCTACCTCGACCGGTTGACCTATGCCTCAACCGTCCCCTCATGGGTTTGGAAGAAAGAAAACGCTTGCTTCAATTTTGCTCCCAGTGCACGGCCGCCCGGGGTCGACCGGCCGACGGCACTGACCATTTTCTCGCAAACATGAAGTTTTCTGTTTCCTCAACTTTCAGTACGGGTTGCCGTATACGGCGACCGGTTGACCTCAAAACAAAAGTGTTGTCCAATTTTATATCGAAAATAAACTTCAAGAAATACTCCGAAAAATAGTGAAAACATTTTAGATCGATCGGGAGTATTAGGACAACATTTAGAAACATTGTTTTGGTGTAAAACACATTAACACAAAATCATCAAAAGTGTTGTCCAATTTATATCGAAAATAAACTTGTAGAAATACTCCTAAAATATTAAAACCATTTTAAATCATTTAGGAGTATTTGGACAACCTTTAAAAATATTGTTTTGGTATAAAAATAAAATCATCAAAATTATGATAAAATCATTTATCAAACAATAGTTTGGTTGAACGATATAAAGCATGTTTGGTTGCTAAAGGTTTTTCACAACAAAGATAGTATGGATTATGAGGAAACATTTGCCCTGTTGCAAAGATGACTCTTGTCCGTACTATTATTCTTTTTCTTCTATCCGTAAATGATATATATCTAAATTGGATGTCAAAAATGCCTTCTTGAATGGTGATCTTCAAGATGAAGTGTACATGATCCCACCTCCAGGCGTTCCTCATAATCAAGGTGAAGTTTGCAAGCTTAAGAAAGCATTGTATGGTCTTAAACAGTCCGCACGGGCTTGGTTTGAAAAATTCTCCATTGTGCTTACTTCACTTGGTTTTAGTTCTAGTAACCATGGTTCTGCCCTCTTCTTCAAGCGTACATGTCTTTGGTATTATTCTTCTTTCCTTATATGTTGATGATATGATCATAACTGGTGATGATGTTGATGGGATTGCATTATTGAAATTTGAGTTAGCCTCTCGGTTTGAAATGAAAGATCTGGGACCTTTGTGATATTTCTTGGGTATTGAGATAGCCCGCTCTCCTCGAGGTTATCTTCTTTCACCCAAAGTACATTGTTTGATATACTTGATCGAGCTCATCTTACGATACTCCTGGGATTGTTGATACCCCTCTAGAACTTAATGTTAGATATTCTCCTTCGATGCCACATTTTTGTATGATCCTACCTTCTATCGCACGATTGTTGGAAGTTTGGTTTATCTAACTATTACGCGTCCCGATATTGTATATGATGTTCATATTGTGAGTTAGTTTGTCAATTGCCCCACTACGCTTTATTGGGTCAGATTACTCGTATTTTGCGATATCTTCGTGGTACTCTTTTCAAGAGTCTTTTATTTCCATCCACATCCGTATTAGAGTTAAGGGCATATTCGATGCATCAAGCTAGTGATCCGCCGATTAAAAATCCACTCTTTTTGGTTTTTTGTATTTTTCTTGGAGACTCTCTTATTTCGTGGAAGAGTAAGAAACAAAATGTCGTTTCTCGATCTTCCACGTAAGCGAGTATCGCAATGGCCTCTACTACCACCGAAATAGTTTGGTTACGTTGGCTTCTTGCGATATGGGTGTTCATTTGTCCTCACCTACTCCCATGCATTGCGATAATAAAAGTGCTTTTCGATTGCTCACAACTCAATTTTCCATGAAAGAACAAAGCACATTGAGATTGATTGTCATGTCACTCGTCATCATCTATAGCATGGGACCTCAACTTACCTTTAATCTTATCATCCTTATAGATTGCGATCTTTTCACCAAGTCTCATCCGCTTCCGCTTTACGTTTTTTGGTTGGCAAACTCTCGATGATTTTTACTACATCATCTTGAGTTTGTGGGGGATGTTAGTTATATTGTAATTATATTATAGGGTAGTTTTGTATTTTCCCTTTATTAGTCTTTAGCTAGTGTTTATGTATTTATTGTTCAAGCCCCAATTTACCTTCTTGCATTGTATCATTCAAAGGCTTGTCATTTTTGCAAATCCATCTATGAAATCTCCTTCCCAAAATTCTACTACAATTATATACACAAATTAATCTAACACGGCCTATATCATGAAGTGTGCCTAATATTGGAAAGAACCCAAATCCACCACGTAAGAGTCCATCCAAAAATCAATTAATGATAAGAGTAGCTCACTTGACTTATAAAGTAGGCTATCTTTCGTTAATTAATCAATGTGGGACAACTCACAAGTAGCATATCTCAACACTCCCTTCTCAACAATTCATTAATCATCATCATCACATGATTCTTCATGTTTCATCATATGATAAGTCACCTTGGGTCGAATATGGGCAATGCTCTAATACCAAGTATTCGGGGAAACTTAGTACAGTCCCACACATGAAGCTTATCCAATACAGGGGAGAACTCAAGCCATAAAGTGAAGTTTCATCTTAAAAGCAATTAGTGATAGGAAGAATAGCTCATTTGACTTATAAAGTAGTTTATTTTGGAAGTGAGGGTTTTTAATTGGGGCGACTAATGGACACAATCAAAGAGTAAGACATGAATGGCTCAGATCAAAAAGAGGGGAACTAGTGCCAACCCCCTACCCCTTAAGCTCGCCAGTGTATAAATGTATATTGACAGTTCAAGTGAAATGGTGACAATTTAAACATTATTTTTTGTTACTATTAAATTTTTGACAATTATTACTATAATAAATTGTTATTGAATATTATTAATTATAATTTTACAACATCCAAAATTTTATACAAATATTATTCTTTTTGTAGAAAGGACAAATTATTAGAACATCCAAAAATTCGGGCATATTTGGCCCAACCCAATTGGGCCGGGTTTGACTCGATTTTTAGTCAGGCACGACAATGTTTGTGTACAATATGCACATATGGGCTAGATTGGACCAAATATTTCCGAGGCCCAATATTTTAGGGCCGAACCAGCCCGGCCCAGCCCAACGCCTACTCTAATGCTAACAGATTGACACATTTTTAGGGATGACAACGGGGGTTTGGCCAAACTGGGACCTGCCCCGCCAAGGAAAAGTAAGACTCGCCCCGCCTCAAACCCCGTCGGGGTGGATCAAGACTCCAATATATTTTTTAAATTACAATGATTTATATTTTTCTATTTGTAGCCAAATTTTCAAAAGCAATCCAATGCTAGTAGGTAAAAAAAAAAATTGTGCAACTTATTACAACTATTGTTTATAACTATTTGGCTGCTATTAAGATTCTTTTAAAAAAAGATACTAATAGGATATTGCAATAGTACTCAACTAATACTTAAAATTGATATTCAAAGTAGAATATCTATATATATATATCCGAATATTTTCATTTTATTTTTTACGTTTTTTGGAATATAAATTAATGTGGTTGACTTTTTAATTTTGGTATACATGCTAAAATTAAGGAGAAAACATATAGGAAAGCTTAATTTTGGTATCTAATTCAATAATATATCCTCTTCAATTAGTTAAATGTAGTTTAAATTAATTAAATAATTGTCAAAACAGACTTATGAACCAAAATTAAAATTGAATCTTGATTGCAATCACAATAAATGCTTTGAATCTCTTTCTAAAAGCATGATATAAATCGGAAACATGTAAATATTTGGATAAATATAAGTCGAATTTATAATATTATTATAAAAATTATCAAAAATTGCATTAACAATTCATAAGATTCTTGTAAAAAATTATCAAAATAACAAATCCCTTTCTAAAACTGTAGGACACTTTTAAAAAATTGTTTTCGTATTTTTTTATTTTATCCTTATAACGCAGATTGTAATTTATCAAGTTAATGGCTTTTATTATGAGATAAATCAATTTTTAGAATCTAAATTAATATGGTTGACTTTTTTAATTTTCGTAGGCATACCAAAATTAAGGAAAAACATGTAGAGAAGTTTAATTTGGATATCCGATATATCTTATTCAATTTAGTTAAATATGGTTTAAATTGGTTATATGGCTACTATAAAAAAACTTATGGGAACCGAAAAGTAAGGCCAAATCTTGATTGCAATCAAGAATAAATGCAACATATATTTCTATAAAGCATGATTCAAAATCAAAATGTTTAAATAATCGATAAATATTGATCAAATTTATAATGTTACTATAAAAATATTATTAAAATATGTAATTACAATTTATAATATGTAGTTTTCCATAAATATAGACTCGTATTGATTTTATTTATAGTAATTGCAATTAAATATTCAAACGATTCAAATTGGTATAAAATTAATTAATCGTGAGCCATGCAGATTGACCAAATCATATAAATTGATAACGCTCTATTTTTTTCTTGCATTAGTGAGAATATTCCAAAATAATTAAATTTTAAAACATCTAATCTATATATAACAATTCATGAACCATATCCAATTATTACCATAGATTAAATTTACCATATATTAAATATTCGAATTGAATGGTATTATATTATAACACTAGAACAACACCCGTGTGTGTTACACGATTTGTCAAAAATATAATTTATGTCGCAAACTCGATAGTTATAAGAGATCCAAAATAATAATTAAAAAGGAAAATAAGATTTCTAGTCCCGTAAGTTGGACCTTTTGGAGAATTGGTCCTCTAAATTGTCACATTCATTTTTTAGTCCTTTAACTTTCACATTTCTAGTTATTCAGTCCTTTAACTTAACAATTTTATTTTTGGTCCTAAAACTTAACATATTTCAGAAATTTGGTCCTACAACTTAATACATTTTAGAAATTTAGTCCTATAACTTAGCAATAGTTAAATTTAACTATTTTATAGGACTAGATATAAAATAATTAAATTTCAATGTTTGGAAACTAATCAAATTATAAAAACAATTAAAATTAAATTAATTTGATTAATAAAAAGTTTTAATAAATAGAAATTTCTAAAATAATTAATGAATTCTAGGAAAATTAAAATAATTACATCAAATTAGTAACTTAAGAATAATTTGTCATATTTATGCAATTAACCTTTGGTGAGGATAATTATCTCCAAGAAATGTAACTGTAGACTAGTGTACAAGATGCATTTAATTCAGAAGGTTTAAAAAATTAATGCTTAAATATTTTTTTAAAAATTAATTAAATTAAAAAATAATTATTTATTTTTAAAGAAAATTAATTGTTAATTAAAATCATTCGATTTGAAAAATTAAATTAATTTAGAAATAACCTTTTAATAAATTAATTAAATTTAACTATTGTTAAGTTATATTACTAAATTCCCTAAAAAAGGTTACATGACCAAATTTCTAAAATATGTTAAGTTATAGGACCAAATTTCTGAAATATGTTACGTTATAGGACCAAAAATAAAATTGTTAAGTTAAAGGACTGAATATCTAGAAATTTGAAAGTTAAAGGACTAAAAAATGAATGTGACAATTTAGAGGACTAATTCTAAAACATGTCCAACTTACAGACTAAAAATCTTATTTTTCCAATTAAAAATACTAAAAAAGAAATTCAAAATTTAGAAAAGTTCCATACAATCGTTCACTTCAAATTCTAAAAAACTTTTTGTAAACTACATTATTTGTTATATTTGAAAGTGTAATATCCTCGTCACAATAACGAATTTTCAAGCCGTAGTAGTTTTAAATGGTTGAAAGAGTGCAATTTCAATCTTTGAATGTTTTTTCGAAAGGAAAAAATATTTATAAAATTGTTTATTTGCGCTAATTTCAAAATACTTGGCCGTAGTTTGCTTTTTGCGCAAAGCTAATAAATTAGTTATGGTAAAAATAATGAATCCTTGACATGCTTAAAAAAAGATATTTAATATAATTGTTATACCCCGTAAATAATTTAAATCACAATTAAAAGTATAATAAGTATTAGAGATAATAATTGAAATTATATCCTTGATTTTTGTATCATAATAATATTTAAATCGTAGAATTAATTTACAAACTCAAAAATAACTTGCTAATTTTATATCCTTGATTTTTGGGATTGTTTAATTTGCTAATTAAATATTTGATTGGATTTTAATAGTTATATACGAAATACGGAATTTAATTATTAAGTTGATGATAAATTGATAGTAAATTGATATAGTAAATCAATTATAATTGTAATAATAAGGTGGTGGCATGGTGTGCCACATGGCTAAATATGAAGGTGACACATGGACTTGGAAGAATAAGGTGTTGACACGTGTACCAAATTGCTCGGTGAAGACATGTAACAACTTGTTTTTTCTTTTAGTATATATGGTTGATATATATGATGGTAATTTCCTTTAAAGTTGTTCCTACACCCTTATAAATAGTTGACAATTGTGAGATGTCATTACAAGCAAACTTCATTGTAAATTCTCTCTTGCTTTCTTTGACTTTAACCAAAAAAATATACATGGCTTCATTTATTACACTCATGCACGATTTAAACATGAGGAATACTATGTGACTATGAAACTTAAGTTGGTCCGCATATATGAAAGGTCATTATACAATCACAAAAATCAAGTGTTGAATCTAGAAAATCACAAAAATCAAGTGTTGAATCTAAAATGTGTTTTTCACGATAGCGTGGTAAAATTTTATTTTCTTTTCTATATCATTTATATTTTTGATAACAATATAAATGTGTTGTTACTAATAGTTTTAATATAGAATATCAACTTGGGTTATTTCATTATATCAAAGATAATGAACCCATTTTTCACGTTATTCAAATAACAATTTTAATTTTGCGGTTTATATACATATGTTATAAACTTCAAATTAAAAAATTATATGATTTTTTAAATTATATAAGCATTTTGATACTTTTAACGAACATACTTTATATCTATTTGGAAGTAAACTGAGATTCAAGGTTATTATTTACATTTTATTTATTTATTTTTATCTTATTTAATTCAAATATTTGCAAAAATTTAAATCTCACGGAAATAATATGTCGTAAATTAGATGCAAAAATGATTTGCAAGGCGCACCAAAAAGAAAATTCCCAGACTCGACCGATAATATCACAAATAATTATTAATAATATCTCAAAAAATAATTTTTATTTAAATTAAATTTCTATGATTCGACACAACAAACCTAATATGGTCCAACACAACCCATTTCATATGATACAACATAACACACCTCGTGCATCGCACGAGCAAGATACTAGTACAAGGTAATATATTAGTAATTTAAACTATAAAAGTAAATTATATTATATTAGTACCCAACTAATATTTTTATACATGATACAACACTCGATTTAAAAGTAAATAATGTAAAGATATTTCAATATATATTTAAAAATACAATAAAAATTAATATGTCGGACCCACCGGACTCGGGCGGGTCCTATTAATGGACCCCGGACTGTCTCTCTGATCGGGCGGATCTTGTAATATCGACCCAAGACCCGCTCCGAGACCCGATTATCCGGTCTAGACCCGCCCCGTGGGAACAAATTTGACCCCCTTTTGCCACCCAAAACACATTTACAGACTGACCCAAAGATTTGGTATGGGAAAAGATTAAGAATAGCCTCTTTGAAAGGCACATGTTCAAAAATAGCCTCACTTATTCAAAAGTTTCAAAAATAGCCTTTTTATTTGATAAAACCCTAAAATACCCCTTATACAAGGTTGAAGGCAACCTAATGGTTAGCACACTACAGAAAAGTGTTTAGCCCATTGCTTAAAAAAGATACATCATTCAAATGGGAGAATGAACATCAAGAAGGAATTAAGCGGCAAAGAAGTTTGCAAAAAGCTTCCTAAACTTGCAATTCCACAGATGAAGATGAACTGGTTCTTTACATAGATGCTGATTATTGGTGAGCAAAGCATTCTTACTAAAGCTACACCAAACGGAGAAGTGCCATGCGCATATTGCGGTCTATTTACACCCGGTGAATCGACTCGGTGGCATTCAACGAAAAAGAATTCTTTGCGATCGTAAAGGCTTTCAAAAAATGGCCTTTATTTCTCTCAAGCTAAAAAGTTTATCTTAAAATCGATAATTCAAGTGTCAAAGCTTTTCAAAAACAAAATTGAATCAAAACCGAGAAAAAGCTAGGATACTTAGATGGCAAAGTCGGATGTCAATATTATGATTATGATATTGTCATTATAAAATCTCATGAAAATGTTCTTGCAGATTTTCTAACAAGAGATGGAGGAATTGAAGGCTGATTCCATACTCACCGCATCAAGACATCTTGGAGACCACCGAAATGCTACTCCGAGAATTTGATACCCTGGTCATCAATGCCGATTTGGCGAAACTACAAAGGAATGATTGGGACAAGTAACCGATCGTATACGAGCATGTGTTCGGTCTCACTCTCGATTGAGAACGACATTTCAAGGGCCACTCCTGGGATGCTAATAAGCAAACGGAGCGTTTAGAGCGCTGTCGCTTATTTTTAGCTTCACCGCAAGTGTACGGTGTACGTTATCGAATAGGGTAGCAAGGTCGTATCACCGAGACTAATAAATTAATATGCTAAGTATTTGTTGACGTGTGTTTTGGTCAACAAGCAAAAATATGTAAAAGGTTTGACACGTAGAAATGTAAACGTGCGTAACGTGTGTTTATTTTCCTCGCTAATTCGCGCTTTTTTGTATAATGCCGAGCCGAACTACTGGGGGTCGGTCTTTCTTACAATCTTTTATTTTGTTTTTTCCTTTTTCTCTTCTTTTTCTCTCTATCGGCCTTTTATACCCCTTCGAGTAAGTGGGTTTACAATAGTCATCATTTCACTAACTATTCATTAATTAGTAAAATAATTAAAGAAAGACACATGTCCTCTCTAATCGTACATGTCACCAAATCTTGCCACTTGTCGACTTCTCTTTATAACTTTCGACATGTGGCGGTTTCGGATATCAATAAAGTGTTAAGTATGGGCAAGTGATTACTTCTATGAATCATCGCATCGTTTCCGCCGACATTTGGGCTCGAGGCTCGTGGCTCGGCGGCCGTGTTGCGGTTGGGCTCGGAATGGGCGAGCCTAGTTCGTGACGTGTTTGTCGCGCACCATTGCCGACGCACTCGCAGTCGCCATTAGGATGTGTGTTGGGTGATGACTTGGATTAATTTCTTCCAAATGTTTCGGGTATCATCAAAGGCCCCCAAGTTTGATTCCGAGAGAAGAATTTCTGAAATCGGAGTTAAACTTTAATGCCAATGATGAACATTTAATGGGAAACGGATTTCTCAAAGGTTTTGGTCTCCGCCCCGGCATCTCGTCGTAGTGATTAATACTTGAAACGGCGCATTTAATTGGGTTGCCATAATGACGGACATGTGGCATCTTGTGGTTGGACCAATCTTGCGCAGGAACCGAAAAGGTACGTCAGTTCTGTCAGCGGGCGTGGGGACGCGACGTTTTCTGACATGTTTGACGGCTTTTGAGTTTTTAAAAGACGTGTCTTTTCGAATAAACGTCTCGTTTATCGAGGAACCCCATCTATAAATACCTTCGTTTCCCCTCATTATTCACTTTCGCAACCATTAACCTTTGAGCTAAAGCAACTAGAACGAGCGAAAATTTCGGTCGGCTTTCCAAGTTCGTAGACTTGAACTTAGGTATTTTTTTTCGAAATACTCTCCTTTACCTATAAATGTCTTCTTTTGAGGATAGTAGGAGTCGTAGTTATAGTGTAGAGGTTGAAATCGAGATCCTCCTCTCGAACCTTCTCGTTTATTTCTCACCCGGACGGCCATCTCCGCCTCATAGTCCGAGCATCATTCAAATATCTTCTCAGACTCCTCTCGAGTGTAACGTCTTTAAGCGGACGCATACTATTTCCGATCCGACGCCAAAGTGATTTTTTGAGAAGGAACGGTGTCAGCCCCAGATCGGTACAAGAGAGTTCCTGAAGAATCGCCAAGTGTTGATTTTAGACAAGACATCCAGCCCGAGAAGAAGAAAATATGGACCCATCGGGCCGGGAGCGTGATAACGTGGAGCGGGTAGATAAACCATCCTAAGTGATTCGAGGCGGGAGAGGCCACTAGGCCCATAGGCCATCGTAATGGCGACGGCGGCAAGGAGGAGGCTCTCGTCTTCGTGTCGAGCCTCGGTGGGCGCCGAGTGATATAAACGATATCCCAAGCATGTTGATGATTCGGAAGGTGGATGAGTTCAGACGAGGTACCATATTCAGTGGTATCAATTTTTGGGTACCGGACGGCACGGAAGTTCCCAAGATTCACCAAATGGTTGCATGGTTGTATTTGCCGCCACCTTCTATACGGTTTGAGATTTCCACCGCCATCTTTCCTTACGCGGTGGTTTTGCAAGTGGGGCATGCATCCGACCCAGTGCACCCGATTTCTTGGGCGGGATCATCGGCCTCTTGGTGATGTTTCACCGAAAAGTATCCTCGCCCCAAATTTAAGGAGATGAACGAGCTCTTTGTATGGCGGCGACTCCTTCATCTCGGGGCCAGCCGTCCGGTGGTATTATGTCAGACCCCCGGGGTATCCAGGCGCTTTAGTGGAAGGTCTCCCCTCTTCTCTCAAGGAGTGGAAGGATAAATGGCTCGGGTGAGCGGCGAGTGGCAAGCTCGCGTGGGAGATGGAGAAAGGAAGACCGTTCTTCATCCCCCATCAAATTTTGTTTTTGGTTACACTATTGGTCCAAACGAGTTCCAATCAAAAACAAGCCAAGTAAAAACCAGGTAAAGTTTAACGCTTAACCTTTTCGTAATAGACAAAAATGAGTCAACTGTCGAGAAATGCCCGTCTGACTGAAGAGCAACATTTGAACAACCAAACTGGCCAGACTACTAATGGCCAAAATATGTTCCAAACGAAGCATGGAGCACTACTTTATTTCCTTTTGCTCGCTTAATTACCAACCCAACTTTTGTACAACAAATGAACCAACTCATATCACAAACTCTCGCCACCACAAACTCTCAAGCACCTCCTCCTCCTCCACTCCTCGTAAATACCAACCCACTCAACCCACAACTAAATGTTAACATTAACCCTCAAATTCACGGGCTTCCTCATGACGGCTTCCCAAGAAGCCGATTCGTAATGAACAACATGTCCGTCGTGACAAAGACGACCAGAAGATGAGGAAGGGCAAAGTCGTATAGCGAGTCACTTCCGAGCCACGCGACATCGTCATGCCCACTCGTGTTCGCCGGACGACGAGTTTGATCCTTTTCGCCCGGCTCGACGATAAGTTCCGGCTCGGGTTTCCTGATGAGCGGGAGCGGCGGCTGGTCAATCGTGTCAAGGCCCTAGCTTACGGCAGAACGGGATGTAGAAATACACCGCTGCGTCGTCGTCTCAAACGAATTGGAAGGCGGTCCGGATGGCGAACTGATCTCGAAGACCGCCCCAAGTAATGAACCGCCAAATGTGTTTCCGCCATTTTCCCCTGGAATTCGCGACCCCATTACCGCCAAGGTTGAAAATCCCCAGCCGGTCTCTACAACGGGAAACCGACCCGACCACTCACGTTCACAAGTACTTAGCATGGATGGAACTGCATACCCACGTCTTTGCCATCCTCCGCAGGCTTTCCCCACGACTGGGCGACCGAGCCCACCCGGTTTTAGAACCCTATCACAGGGGATCCATTCGAGGCATGGGGGGATCTCGCCTCCGCCTTTACGACGCATTCTTAACGTCCAAAGTCCGAGCCGCACCTAAGGACTCCTCGTAAACATCAAACAAGGGAAGGCCCCTGAAAAGTTATATTTCTCGGTTCAACAAACAAGTTCGAGAGATGGAACCGGTGTCGATGACGCGCCATTTTGATCGCAGCCTATGGCCGGATTGGCCCCAAACATGGTTTAATTACTCCATCCACGAAACAGGGCGACCTCGTACCAAGAATTTCGATCTGCGCGAACGCCATATTTGTGCGGAAGAAGCCATGGCAAGTAATCGCCTTTAGCACCGGCAGTGGGCATAAGAAAGGATGGAAGGAAAGAACCAAAGACCAGTTGGGCCAGGGTCGTCGGATTCCGCCGTTCTCGGAAAACCCGACCACCGGATTTAGGGCTCGCCAAGAGGCGAGAGCCGAAGTTGCCGCGCAGAGGAGTACTTTGACCCACACTCCATCACCCATATGGAATGAAGTACTGGTCTCGAATTTGTTGCCTCCGGCTCGGCCTTTGAAAATTGAGCCGTCAAAATTAGATTCGCGTCGATTCTGTGCCTATAATAAATCAATAGGTCACGATCGATGAGTGCCGAGATCTAATTAGGGAAATTATGCGTGTTGTTCGGCAGGCGGTCTCAAAAAGGTACGTTCATGAGCTACGCCCCGCCAAGATCGGCTCAAGGTGTCAATCCGGAGCGCGTAATCAATCCAACTCTCCGCCGCCACCCCGGCTGAAAACCAGGAGGAGATCCTCAAGATGTCGAGTGTCACGAATCAACACTAACACAAAGAGAGGATAGACGCTCCTACAGAAAAAAAAAAAAGCCAATGTTAGACAGGCAACCAATGCCGAAAGACAAGTTCGGGTGGCGTAAATCAAGGAAGGCCAACCCACCGGCCACTTTGTGTTCTCGGATGCGGATGCCGACCAGGTGGTCCATCCTCATTCTCGACCTCCGTC
Organism: Rehmannia glutinosa; assembly: GCA_016081115.2. NCBI lineage: Eukaryota > Viridiplantae > Streptophyta > Magnoliopsida > Lamiales > Orobanchaceae > Rehmannia > Rehmannia glutinosa. The sequence goes on along the minus strand of JABTTQ020001691.1, from coordinate 32,986 downwards.
ATTCTTTGCACCAATTTTGGGTATTCCGGTTCACAGAATTTTGATCGACACCGGAAGCTATTCGTCAGTCATTTATGTCCGAGCATTTCGAAGATTGAACGTGGACGATAGTTATATCCGTCCATGCAACGATAGCATTCTGGGGTTTGGAGGAGGAAGGATAGTCCCGCTTGGAGAAGTTGATCTGCCCATCCAAATGGGACAAGGTTTGCATAAACGAACCGTCATGACAACATTCAAAATAATCAATGCCGATTCGGAGTACAATGCTATCATTGGGAGGCCATTGCTTTATCATATAAAAGCAGCCGTTTCAATATATCACTTTTGTATAAAATTCCCGACATCTGATGGCGAAGCTATACATAAAGGGAATCAAAGGAATCACGAAATGCTCTCTTAAACTCCGACCGAGAGATTAATGTGGCGGAACAAGGACAAACTAGTGGAACCACACAGACGATCCCCTGCCAAAGGAGGAGTCCGAGCGAAAAGTGGTGATTGTTCGGAGGATAATCCAGTCGTCGGCCCGAAAGAGCCAATGATGGAAGAAGAAGCGAGCCGGCGATTGAGGACGAGCCGCCGGCAAGATGAATTGCTCCCCGCAGATCAAGGAGGGGCAAAGCAAGAAAAGAAAACGAGCGGAACTAGTAGAACAAGTTGATACAATCAATGCCGGAAGGCCAAGCGAGGAGCGCCAACTACGTATTGGTCATGATCTCCCGAACCATATCGATGGGTCACCAATTTGTTGACGTGCGTTTTGGTCAACAAGCAAAAATATGTAAAAGGTTTGACACGTAGAAATGTAAACGTGCGTAACGTGTGTTTATTTACTCAAATTCGCTTTTTTTTGTATAATGCCGAGCCGAACTACTCGGGGCCTGGTCTATCTTACAATCTCTTATTTTGTTTTTCCTTTTCCTCTTCTTTTTCTCTCTATCGCCTTTTTATACCCCTTCGAGTAAGTGGGTTTACAATAATCATCATTTCACTAACTATTCATTAATTAGTAAAATAATTAAAGAAAGACACATGTCCTCTCTAACTGTACATGTCACTCAAATCTTGCCACTTGTCGACTTCTCTTTATAACTTTCGACATGTGGCGGTTTCGGATATCAATAAAGTGTTAAGTATGGGCAAGTGATTACTTCTATGAATCTGTCGCGCATGCGTTTCCCGCCGACATTTGGGCTCGAGCCTCGGCGGCGTGTTGCGGTTGGGCTCGGTAATGGGCGAGCCTAGTTCGTGACGTGTTTGTCGCGCACCATTACGACGCCACTCGCAGGTCGCCACTAGGATGTGTGTTGGGTCGATGACTTGGATTAATTTCTTCCACTGGCTCGGGTATCATCAAAGGCCCCCAAGTTTGATTCCGAGAGAAGAATTTCTGAAATCGGAGTTAAACTATAATGCCAATGACCACTCTCTATCACCTTTTTATACCCCTTCGAGTAAGTGGGTTTACAATAGTCATCATTTCACTAACTATTCATTAATTAGTAAAATAATTAAAGAAAGACACATGTCCTCTCTAACTGTACATGTCAAGTCAAATCTTGCCACTTGTCGACTTCTCTTTATAACTTTCTCGACATGTGGCGGTTTCGATATCAATAAAGTGTTAAGTATGGGCAAGTGATTACTTCTATGAATCTGTCGCGCATGCGTTTCCCGCCGACATTTGGGCTCGGGGCTCGGCGGTCGTGTTGCGGTTGGGCTCGGAATGGGCGAGCCTAGTTCGTGACGTGTTTGTCGTCGCGCACCATTGCCGACGCACTCGCAGGTCGCTTACTAGGATGTGTGTTGGGTGATGACTTGGATTAACGCTCTCGAGGTGTAATGTATTTATAGCGACGATACTATTTTCGATCCGACGCCAAAGGATGATTTTGAAGAAGAACGGTGTCGGCCCTGGCGTACAAGAGAGTTCCGGTGAAGAATCGCCAAGTGTTGATTTTAGACAAGATCAAGGAAAAAGAAGAAAATATGGACCCATCGAGCCGGAGCGTGATAACGTGGAACGGGTAGATGAACCATCCTGATTCGAGGAGAGGCCACTAGGCCCATAGGCCACCGTAATGGCGACGGCCGGCAGGCAAGGAGGAGGCCTTCATCTTCGTGTCGAGCCTCGGTGACGCCGAGTGATATAAACGATATCCCGAGCATGTTGATGATTCGGGAGGTGGATGAGTTCCGGCGAGGTACCGTATTCCGAGTGGTATCAATTTTTGGGTACCGGACGACACGGAAGTTCCCAAAGACCCACCAGCGGGTTGCATGGCTGTATTTGCCGCCATCCTTCTATATGGTTTGAGATTTCCACTGCCGGCTTTCTTTACGCGGTGGTTTTGCAAGTGGGGCATGCATCCGACCCATGTGCACCCGATTTCTTGGGCGGATCATCGGCCTCCCGGGTGATGTTTCACCGAAAAGATCTCGCCCCAAATTTAAAGAGATGAACGAGCTCTTTGTATGGCGAGCGACTCCTTAATCTCGGGGCCACCATAGGTCCGGTGGTATTATGTACAGACCCGACCGGGGTATCCGGGACGGTTTAGTGGAAGGTCTCCCTCTTCTCGAAGGAGTGGAAGGATAAATGGCTCAGGGTGAGCGGCGAGTGGCAAGCTCGCGTGGGAGATGGAGAAAGGAGACCGTTCTTCATCCCCAATCAAATTTTGTTTTTGGTTACGATAAGTCTTATCTTTTTCCTTTCTCTCGCTTTTTCTTTGTTTCATCGTTTCCTTTTGTAATTGTCTTTTCTTTTCACCTTTATAGGGAATCGAAGTCAAAGGGCCTCTGCCCACCTTTATTCGAAGGCCGGAGAACATCCAGGCTCGGGGCATAATGGATAAAGCGGATTGAGAGGTTGGCTACCGAGGCCAACTTAGCCGCACTTGTTTGAGGCCTGCTCTGCCGCCGACCCCGAGGCCGAGGGGCGGCTCGGGGCGAGGTGGCCGAGCGGGAGGTGGAGGTTGAGAGAGAGCCTCAACAACCTCCCCTAATGAAGAAGACGGCCCCATTCTCCAGGGGAGCAAATGGTGAGGACAGAGCGAGCTGCGCCCTCTCCTGCGGCGGTTAGTCCCGTAGGCGAATCATCCGCACTCGTCGGGCAAGCGCAGACTCCCGAGCCGAAGTCGCGGCCGCCACCGAGGTAAACATTGTATTTTTATGCTTCCTTTTGAAATGTTGTTCCGTTTTCCTTAGACCTATTAACGGTGGTTGTTTTGTAGGGCGAGGCTTGATTTGCGTGCCCGCCTTCGCAGCGTGAGGAACACGGCCGCGCTGCGAACTCGGGCGGCTGGCGATCAATCTGCGGATGTGGAGGCGGCTCGGAGAGGATATCCGGCCAAACGCCCCGGCGATGGAGTGCCGGTGGTGCGGCTCTTCAAAGGAGAAGAGGAGGAATTGTGATAGAGAGCCCACTGGTCGAACGGGTTGGTCGAACAAGACTAACATCCCGAATGGCCCCAGAAGAGGGAGTTCCGCGAACTTTCTCGGATGATCTCGGCAGGAAGGTCACTTCATCCCTCCAAGTCAAGTGAGACATGAATATTGCGAGGGAATGATTGGACTACACCCTCGATGGTTTGTGGAATTCGTTCGATGTGCCACGCCGACAGCGGAGGAGCAAACGAGTCTTACCGGAGCAGTCAGTCGCGATGAGTGTCCTCGTTCTGGACAAAAGGCATCGAGCAATTCGCTTCGAGACCGACTTTGAAGAACAAATTCAAGTATGCCATGGCAATGTCTCGGGCGGATGATTGGGCTCTTATGGCATGCGGTTGGGGGAACTCGTGAGTGGAGAAAAAATATGCCGATCCGGAAAGGCGGCACGGGGACTGCAGGAGGCCTATGCTACCCTTCAAGGGGGTACAAGAATCGCTCAAGACTCAGCGGATGAGGCTACGGCTCGGGCCAACTCGAAAAAGAAAACTCACGAGGGCCGAGCGGAGCGAGATCCTGCCGCAGGTCAAGAGAGCTTAGGGCTAAGGTCGCCGAGATGGAACGTCTTTGCCTTGCCGGCCGAGGAAATGGAGAGGCATCTAGCCGATGTGCGCAGGAGGTCAAGAAACCGCCTGTCGAAACCGAGGAAATTCGTAGAGAGGCCGTTGAAGCTTACAAAGACTCAGAGGAGTATGCCTTCATGTTAACCTGCGGCCATGCGACCCGGCCTCTCCGAGAAATTCTCGATTTAGTTAAGGGCGGGCGTCTCGTTGCTCGGCTTGAGGAAGATCCGCCCTCCCGGAGGCCGATCTCGATGCCCTTCGGCCGAACTTTGCCGAGGCTCCTAACGTGCGGGGCTCTCCTCCTCCGAACGCGGAAGAAGTCGCCTCTGCGGTGCGTCGAAATTCCGCCGCTCAATCTTGACGTTTGTCTCTTTTCGTTTACATGCTTTCATATGTACCCATAGGTAGGTAATTTGGCTTCGTGCCTCAAGATGTAATGGGCTCTGGCCTCCCTTATGTAAATACTTTTGAAGTAGAAATGAACTGTTATTTTCCTCACCTGTATGTGTTTCAAGCTTTTTGCATATGCTTGCTCTTTTCCTTTTGTAAGATTGTTGCCTGTCTTCTTTTTCCTTTTGTATTCCCAAGTACGGGCTCGGTTCCCAGTCTTCCGAATAAGGGGCTTTACTTGCTTTAATTAATTCTCGTACTAGGTATATGAACCTCGCTTTATTTTGTTTTTGGTACTTGGTGTATAAACCAAGTTTTCCTTTTCTACCGGTGTGTACATCGAGTCTTGATTTGCGCTTGTGCGTAACCAAGTCTTTGATTTGTGCTTGGTGCGTAACCAAGTCTTGGTATTGTGCTCGGTGCGTAACCAAGTCTTTATTTTGTGCTCGGTGCGTAACCAAGTCTTTATTTTGTGCTCGGTGCGTAACCAAGTCTTTATTTTGTGCTCGGTGCGTAACCAAGTCCTTATTTTGTGCTCTTCTGGTGCGTAACCAAGTCTTTATTTTGTGCTCGTGCGTAACCAAGTCTTTATTTTGTGCTCGGTGCGTAACCAAGTCTTTATTTTGTGCTCGGTGCGTAACCAAGTCTTTATTTTGTGCTCGGTGCGTAACCAAGTCTTTATTTTGTGCTCTGGTGCGTGGCCAAGTCTTTATTTTGTGTGCTCGGTGCGTAACCAAGTCTTTATTTTGTGCTCGGTGCGTGGCCAAGTCTTTATTTTGTGCTCGGTGCGTGGCCAAGTCTTTATTTTGTGCTCGGTGCATAACCAAGTCTTTATTTTGTGCTCGGTGCGTAACCAAGTCTTCATTTTGTGATGTACCGAGGTGACGTTTCGCCCTTCAAATTTAAGCCGAGGCGATTTTTCTTTGTCCTCGGCACATAGCCGAGGTGAGTAAAAACTTCGTTTCCCTTTAGAGAGCTCATGAAATACCGGATGAAAGGATAATTCTTTGGAATCCTATCCGGATCATGTAGACGAGATCTTTATTGATAATACCGTTTCGGTATGCTACATTCCACGGATGCATAAATATTTCTCCACTCAAATATTCTAGCCGGTACGCCCCTCCCGACAAGACGTGGCTGACCAAATGGGCCCTCCTGGTTGGCTTCAATGGGCAAATGCCCGTTATCTTTTTCAATACAAGATCGCCGACCAAATCTTCTTTCCTTTACTTTCGAATTGTAGTACCTTTCACTCCTTTGTTTATACACTGCATTTTTCATCTCGGCAGATCGCACCTTTTTCTTCGAGCTGGTCTAGCTCGGCTCGAGCGCGGCTTCATTACGCCTTCTTCAAAATTTGCAATTCTGAAGGTAGGGCTCCAATCTCAACAGAATCACCGCCTCAGCTCCATAAGCTAAAGAAAAAGGTGTCTCTCCAAAGTGGCCGCCGATGTGTCGTCAGATGACCATAGTACACCGGTAGTTCCTCCGGCCAATTACCTTTAGTATTTTATTTACGGATCTCAACAGATCTCGCCTTCAAGGTATACTTGAGTATTTTATTTACGGCCTCAACTTGTCCGTTCGACTGGGTGGTAGTATGGAGTTGAGAAATAGTTTTTATGCGGAATTCTTCACAAAATTTCGAAACCTTCGGTTATCGAATCTGCTTTCCCATTGTTATGCAGAATAATCGAATGTGGTATCCCGAATCTACGAGATAATGGATTTCCATACAAAGCTCACAACCTTTTCTTCATCTATTTTTGCGGAGGCTCCGCCTCGCCCATTTTGTGAAATAATCCACCGCCACAATGGCATACTTGACGCCCCTTTGCCAGTGGGGAGTGGTCCGATGAGGTCCATTCCCCATTTGGCAAATGGCCATGGGCTAAATATGGAAGTAAGTTGTTCAGATGATGATATCGACCTGTGGTGCAAATCTTTGGCATCTCTCGTCTTTTGACGAGGGTCGCATCTTTCCTTAGGGATGGCCGGTAATACCCTTTGCCGTATCAATTTATAGGCCAACGTTTGGCCCCCAGCGTGGTTGCCACATATTCCCTCATGAACCTCTCGAGTGCATAATCATGCATCTGTCCGGAAAGGCAACAGTATGAGTGGGACGGAGTATCCTCGTTTGTATAGATGCCGTCTACTAGTGTAAACCGAGCCGCTTGAGTTCGTAGTGTTCTGGCCTCAGCTTTGTTTTCAGGTTGAACTCCTTTCTCTAAATACTGAACGATTGGGGTCATCCAAGTCTGTTCGGCGGTTTCAGTTGCATATATTTTCTTTGCACCAAGTGACGGGAAGACATTGTGTGAAAAGTGACATCCGTGATGGCATCCGTCCCTGGACTGGAGCCGAGCCGCGCTAAGGCATCTGCTTGCATGTTCTCAGCTCGGGGCACATGTAAGACTTTTGTCTTAAAGTGTGATAATCTCTTTTTGACCAAATCCAAATATTGTGCAATTTTTTGCTCTTTCGCTTCGTATTCGCCGTTGATTTGATGAACGACCAACTGAGAATCGTTGTGTACCAATAGTTGTTTTAGGCCCATAGAGGCTGCCATGTCTAAGCCTGCCAGGAGCGCCTCATACTCGGCTTCGTTGTTCGTTGCGGGGAACTGAAATCGTACGGCCGAGCAGTAGCATTTTTCCTTTGGATTGATTATCACGATTCCGCCCCTGCTCGGCTGCAGTGGAAGAGCGTCAACGAACAATTTCCATTCTTGGTCTTCCATAACTTCCAATCGTATGGAAGGTGTGAATTGCCACAAAATCGCTAAAGCCTGTCCTTTTATTGCAGTGCGTGGTTCGTATATAATGTCAAATTGATCGAGTTCGACGCCCACTTAATCATCCGACCGTAAGTATCAAGTCGATGTAATACTTGTTTCAGTGGGTAGTTCGTCAATACTATAATCTTGTGTTCTAGGAAATATGGACGGAGTTTCCGTGCCCACGGTGATTAATGAATAAGCCAACTTTTCCATTGGTGGTACCGGAGCTCGGCGTCATGTAATGCTTGACTAGTGTAATAAATGGATGTTGAATAGAGCCATCTAGCCCGATTAACACCGAGATGATGGCGTATTCGGATACCACCAAGTACAAATACAAGTCCTCCCTCTTGGGTCGGTTTTTGCAATATAGGGATTGAAGAGAGGTCTTTGTTTGAGGGATTCAAAGGCAATCAGTGCTTGCTCGGTCCACTCGAAATTTTTGCTTTTCTTTATAATTTCAAAAAAGGCTTGCATTTGTGTGTGGATCGTGAAACAAATCGGTTAAGGGCGGCCAATCGGCTGTTAGGCTTTGTACCTTTTTACGGAGTTCGGGGTTCTAGATCAATGATGGCTTTTATTTTATCCGGGTTAGCTTCTATTCCCCCTCGGCTGACCATATACCCCAAAAATTTGCCCGAACCGACCCCAAACGTACACTTTCTCGGGTTTAACATCATCTTGTACTCTCTCAACACAAAGAAACATTTTATTAAGATCGTTTAGATGATCGGATATGTACAAATGACTTCACCAACATGTCATCTACATAGACTTCCATAGTGTGACCTATCATTTTCTCAAACATCTTATTTACTAACCTTTGATAGGTCGCACCAAAGATTCTTCAATCCAAAGGGCATCATCTTGTAATGAATGAATTCCTCGAGCAGAGAAGAATGATGTATTTTCTTCATCTTCCTGGTGCATTCGTATTTGATTGTAACCCGAGTATGCATCCATAAAGCTCATCACTCGTGTCCCGCCGTGGCATCCACCATGTAATCAATATTTGGCAATGGATAACTGCCCTTAGGGCATGCTTTGTTGAGGTCGGTAAAATCCATGCACAGCGCCATCGCCATTGCTTTTCTTTACCAAAACAGATTGGCGACCCATCGGGATAGAGGGCTTCCTGGATGAATTGATTGTCTAGTAGCTTGTTAACCTCGGTCTCGAGTGTCGCTGTCTCTATCGAGGGCCGAGTTTGCGCCTTTTTGGATAATCGGGGCGGAACGTTAGATCAATATTGAGGTGGTGGCACGCGTATTAGGGTCAATTCGGGCATGTCCGCATGAGTCCATGCGAAGACGTCAAGATTATTTCCCAAAAACTCGATCAACTCGGTTCGATATGGTTCTGGGAGATCATGACCAATACGTAGTTGGCGCTCCTCGCTTGGCCTTCCGACATTGATTGTATCAACTTGTTCTACTGGTTCCGCCCATTTTCTTTTCTTGCTTTGCCCCTCTTTGATCTCGCAGAGAAATTCATCTTCGCCGCTCGCCCTCAATCACGCCGGCTCGCCTTTCTTCCGCTCATTGGCTCCTTCCCGGGCCGACGACCTGGATTATCCTCCTGAACAATCACCACTTTTCGCTCGGACTCCTCCTTGGGCACGGGATCGTCCTGTGTGGTTCCACTAGTTTGTCCTTGTTCCGCCACATTAATCTCTACTGGTCGGAGTTTAAGAGAGCATTCTCGTGATTCCCTTTGATTCCCTTTATGTATAGCTTCGCCATCAGATGTCGGGAATTTTATACAAAAGTGATATATTGAAACGGCTGCTTTTATATGATAAAGCAATGGCCTCCCAATGATAGCATTGTACTCCGAATCGGCATTGATTATTTTGAATGTTGTCATGACGGTTCGTTTATGCAAACCTTGTCCCATTTGATGGGCAGATCAACTTCTCCAAGCGGGACTATCCTTCCTCCCCCAAACCCCGCAATGCTATCGTTGCATGGACGGATATAACTATCGTCCACTTTCAATCTTCGAAATGCTCGGACATAAATGATCGACGAATAGCTTCCGGTGTCGATCAAAATTCTCGTGGAACCTAATACCTAAAATTGGTGCGAAGAATGACCGTAGGTCGTCGAATGAGGATGGACCACCTGGTCGGCATCCGCATCCGAGAACACAAAGTGGCCGTGGGTTGGCCTTCCTTGATTTCTCGCCACCCGAACTTGTCTTTCGGCATTGGTTGCCTGTCTAACATCGGCTTTTCTTTTCCTGTTGGAGCGTCTATCCTCTATCTTGTGTTAGTGTTGATTCGACGACACTGACATCATGAGATCCCCTGGTTTTCAGCCGGGGTGGCGGCAGAGAGCCGGATTGATTACGCGCTCCGGATTGACACTTGAGCCAGCTGCCGGCGGGGTGGTAGCTCATGAACGTACCTTTGAGACCGCCCTACCGAACAACACGCATAATTTCCCTAATTAGATCTCGGCACTCATCAAGATCGTGACCTATTGATTTATGATAGGCACAGAATCGACGCGAATCTAATTTTGACGGCTCAATTTTCAAAGGCCGAGCCGGAGACAACAAATTCAGACCAGACTTCATTCCATATGGCCGATGGAGTGTGGGTCAAAGTACTCTCCTCAGCGGCAACTTCTCTTTCTCTCGCTTTTGGCGAGCCCTAAATCCGGTGGTCGGGTTTTCCGAGAACGGCCGAATCCCGACCACGCCCAACCGCTGTTCTTCCTTCCATCCTTTCTTATGCCCACCGCGGCGTTTCGGCGATTACTTTGCCATGGCTTCTTCCGCACAATTATGGCGTTCGCGCGATCGATATTCTTGGTACGAGGTCGCCTGTTTCGTGGATGGAGTAATTAAACCATGTTTCGGGGGCCAATCCAACCATGGCCGCGATCAAAATGGCGTCATCCGACACCGTTCCATCTCTCGAACTTGCTTGTTGAACTCGAGAAATATAACTTTTCAGGGGCTCGTCCTTCCTTGTTTGATGTTTACGAGGAGTCCTTAGGTGCGGCTCGGACTTTGGACGTTAAGAAATGCGTCGTAAAGGCGGAGGCCGATCCCCCATGCCTGAACGGATCCCCGTGGTAGGGTCCTAAACCCGTGGGCTCGGCCGCCCGCAGTCGTGGGAAAGCCCCGCAGAGGATGGCATCACTTGGACCGCATGCCCATCCATGCTAAGTACTTGTGAACGTGAGTGGTCGGGTCGGTTTCCCCATTGTAGAGACCGACTGGGGATTTTCAACTCTTGGCGGTAATGGGGTCTCCGTAATTACAGGGAAAATGGCGACGGAACAATCAACCGGTTCATTACTGGGGCGGTCTTGAGACTCGTCGCCATCCGGACCGCCTTCCAATTCGTTTAGACGACGACGCAGCGGTGTATTTCTACATCCTGTTCGCCGTAAGCTAGGGCCTTGGACCCGATTGACCAGCCGCTCCCGCTCACCCGAAACCCGAGCCGGAACTTATCGATCGAGCCGGGCGAAAAGGATCAACTCCCGGTCGTCCGGCGAACACCGAGTGGGCATGACGATGTCGCGTTGGCTCGGAAGTGACTCGCTATACGACTTTGCCCATCCTCATCTTCTCGCGGCGCCTTCTCGTCACGACGGACATGTTGTTCATTACCCGAATTGGTTTCTTGGGCTTCGTCATGAGGAAGCCCGTGAATTTGAGGGTTAATGTTAACATTTAGTTGTGGGTTGAGTGGGTTGGTATTTACGAGGAGTGGAGGAGGAGGAGGTGCTTGAGAGTTTGTGGTGGCGAGAGTTTGTGATATGAGTTGGTTCATTTGTTATACAAAAGTTGGGTTGGTAATTAATCGAGCAAAAGGAAATAAAGTAGTGCTCCCCGCTTTTTGGAACATATTTTGGCCATTAGTAGTCCGCCGTTTGGTTGTTCAAATGTTGCTCTTCACCGACGGGCATTTCTCGGCGCTTGACTTATTTTTGTCTATTACGAAAAGGTTAAGCGTTAAACTTTACCTGGTTTTTACTTGGCTTGTTTTTGATCGAACTCGATCGACCAATACGGGACCGCTTCTAGTGCCAATTTGTTGACGTGCGTTTTGGTCAACAAGCAAAAATATGTAAAAGGTTTGACACGTAGAAATGTAAACGTCGCGTAACGTGTGTTTATTTCTCGGCTAATTCTCGCTTTTTTTGTATAATGCCGAGCCGAACTACTAGGGTCGGTCTTTTTCTTACAATCTTTTATTTTGTTTTTTCCTTTTCCTCTTCTTTTTCTCTCTATCGCCTTTTTATACCCCTTCGAGTAAGTGGGTTTACAATAGTCATCATTTCACTAACTATTCATTAATTAGTAAAATAATTAAAGAAAGACACATGTCCTCTCTAACTCGTACATGTCAAAATCTTGCCACTTGTCGACTTCTCTTTATAACTTTCGACATGTGGCGGTTTCGGATATCAATAAAGTGTTAAGTATGGGCAAGTGATTACTTCTATGAATCTGTCACGCATGCGTTTCCCGCCGACATTTGGGCTCGGGGCTCGGCGGCCGTGTTGCGGTTGGGCTCGGTAATGGGCGAGCCTAGTTCGTGAAATTTGTTGACGTGCGTTTTGGTCAACAAACAAAAATATGTAAAAGGTTTGACACGTAGAAATATAAACGTGCGTCACGTGTGTTTATTTCTCGCTAATTCTCCTTTTTTGTATAATGCCGAGCCGAACTACCTGGGGTCGGTCTTTCTTACAATCTTTTATTTTGTTTTTTCCTTTTCTCTTCTTTTTTCTCTCTATCACCTTTTATACCCCTTCGAGTAAGTGGGTTTACAATAGTCATCATTTCACTAACTATTCATTAATTAGTAAAATAATTAAAGAAAGACACATGTCCTCTCTAACTCGTACATGTCACCAAATCTTGCCACTTGTCGACTTCTCTTTATAACTTTCGACATGTGGCGGTTTGTATATCAATAAAGTGTTAAGTATGGGCAAGTGATTACTTCTATGAATCTGTCGCGCATGCGTTTCCCACCGACATTTGGGCTCGGGGCTCGGCGGCCGTGTTGCGGTTGGGCTCGAATAATGGGCGAGCCTAGTTCGTGAAATTTGTTGACGTGCGTTTTGGTTAACAAGCAAAAATATGTAAAAGGTTTGACACGTAGAAATGTAAACGCGTGCGTAACGTGTGTTTATTTCTCGCTAATTCTCGCCTTTTTTTGTATAATGTCGAGCCGAACTACCGGGGTCGGTCTTTCTTACAATCTTTTATTTTGTTTTTTCCTTTTCCTCTTCTTTTTCTCTCTATCGCCTTTTTTATACCCCTTCGAGGAAGTGGGTTTACAATAGTCATCATTTCACTAACTATTCATTAATTAGTAAAATAATTAAAGAAAGACGCATGTCCCTCTCTAACCGTACATGTCACAAATCTTGCCACTTGTCGACTTCTCTTTATAACTTTCCTCGACATGTGGCGGTTTTGGATATCAATAAAGTGTTAAGTATGGGCAAGTGATTACTTCTATGAATCTGTCATGCGCATGCTTTCCGCCGACATTTGGGCTCGGGGCTCGCGGCCGTGTTGCGGTTGGGCTCGGTGAATGGGCGAGCCTAGTTCGTGAAATTTGTTGACGCGTGCGTTTTGGTCAACAAGCAAAAATATGTAAAAGATTTGACACGAGAAATGTAAACGTCGCGTAACGTGTGTTTATTTCCTCGGCTAATTTCGCTTTTTTGTATAATGCCGAGCCGAACTACTCGGGGTCGGTCTTTCTAACAATCTTTTATTTTGTTTTTCCTTTTCCTCTTCTTTTTCTCTCTATCACCTTTTTATACCCCTTCGAGTAAGTGGGTTTACAATAGTCATCATTTCACTAACTATTCATTAATTAGTAAAATAATTAAAGAAAGACACATGTCCCTCTCTAACCGTACATGTCACTCAAATCTTGCCACTTGTCGACTTCTCTTTATAACTTTCGACATGTGGCGGTTTCGGATATCAATAAAGTGTTAAGTATGGGCAAGTGATTACTTCTATGAATCTTTCGCGCGCGCTTTCCCCGCCGACATTTGGGCTCGTGGCTCGGGCTCGGCGGCCGTGTTGGCGGTTGGGCTCGGTAATGGGCGAGCCTAGTTCGTGACGTGTTTGTCGCGCACCATTGCCGACGCCACTCACAGTGTCGCTTGCTAGATGTGTGTGGATCGATGACTTGATTAATTTCTTCCACTGCTCGGTATCATCAAAGGCCCCCAAGTTTGATTCCGAGAGAAGAATTTCAAATCGGAGTTAAACTTTAATGCCAATGATGAACATTTAATGGGGAAACGGATTTCTCAAAGGTTTTGCTCTGCTCGCATCCGTCGCGAGTGATTAATACTTGAAACGGCGCATTTAATTGGGTTGCCATAATGACAGACATGTGGCATCTTGTGGTTGGACCAATCTTGCGCAGAATCGGTGGTACGCGATTCAATCGGGTGTGGGACGCGACGTTTTTACGACATGTTTGACGGCTTTTGAGTTTTTAAAAGACGTGTCTTTTCGAATAAACGCCTCGCTTATCGAGGAACCCCATCTATAAATACCTTCGTTTTCCCTCATTATTCACTTTCGCAACCATTAACCTTTGAGCTAAAGCAACTAGAACCGAGCGTAAATTTCTGGTCGGCTTTCCAAGTTCGTGAGACTTGAACTTAGGTATTTTTTCGAAATACTCTCCCTTTACCTATAAATGTCTTCTTTTGAGGATAGTAGGAGTCGTAGTTATAGTGTAGAGGTTGAAATCGAAGATCCTCCCTCTGAACCTTCTGTTTATTTCTCACCAGCACGGCCATCTCCGCCTCATAGTCCGAGCATCATTCAGATATCTTCTCCAGACTCTTCTCGAGGTGGAACGTCTTTAGAGCGGACGCATACTATTTTCGATCCGACGCCAAAGATGACGCTTTTTGGAACGGTGTATCAGCCCGGACTGGTACAAGAGAGTTCCGGTGAAGAATCGCCAAGTGTTGATTTTAGACAGTACCAGCCAGAAGAAGAAAATATGGACCCATCGGAGCCGGAGCGTGATAACGTGGAGCGGGTAGATGAACCATCCGGTGATTCGAGGCCGGAGAGGCCACTAGGGCCCATAGGCCACCGTAATGGCGACGGCCGGCAAGGAGAGGCCCTTGTCTTCGTGTCGAGCCTCGGTGGACACCGAGTGATATAAACGATATCCCAAGCATGTTGATGATTCGGAGGTGGATGAGTTCCTATGAGGTACCGTATTCCGAGTGGTATCAATTTTTGGGTACCGGACGGCACGGAAGTTCCCCAAGACCCACCAAATGGGTTGCATGGTCGTATTTGCCAGCCTTCTATACGGTTTGAGATTTCCACCGCCGCTTTCCTTACGCGGTGGTTTTGCAAGTGGGGCATGCATCCGCCCAGTGCACCCGATTTCTTGGGCGGGATCATCGGCCTCCCGGTGATGTTTCACCCGAAAAAGTATCCTCGCCCCAAATTTAAGGAGATGAACGAGCTCTTTGTATGGCGAGCGACTCCTTCATCTCGGGAGCCGTCCGGTGGTATTATGTACTGCCCGACCGGGGTATCCTGACGGTTTAGTGGAAGGTCTCCCCTCTTCTCTCGAAGGAGTGGAAGAATAAATGGCTCGGTGAGCGGCGAGTGGCAAGCTCGCGTGGGAGATGGAGAAAGGAGACCGTTCTTCATCCCCATCAAATTTTGTTTTTGGTTACAGTAAGTCTTATCTTTTTCCTTTCTCTTCTTTTGTTGTTTACTGTTTCCTTTTGTAATTGTCTTTTCTTTTCACCTTTATAGGGAACCGGGCGTCAAAGGGGCCTCTGTCGCCACCTTTATTCGGCGTCGAGAACATCCAGGCTCGGGGCATAATGGATAGGCGGATTGAGAGGTTGGCTAATGAGGCCAACTTAGCCGCACTGGGTTTGAGGCCTCGCTCGCGCCGACCCCGAGGCCGAGGGGCGGCTCGGGACGAGGTGGCTGAGCGGGAGGTGGAGGTTGAGAGAGAGCCTCAACAAACCCTCCCGATAATGAAGAAACGACCCCATTCTCCGGGGGAGCAGCCGGTGAGGACAGAGTGAGTCGCGCTGCCTCCCGCGACGGTTAGTCCCGCGGCAGATCATCCGCACTCGTCGGCAAGCGCAGACTCGAGCCGGCCGTGAGCGGCCGCCACTCGAGGTAAACATTGTATTTTTATGCTTCCTTTTGAAATGTTGTTCCATTTTCCTTAGTCCTATTAACGGTGGTTGTTTTCTAGGCGAGGCTTGATTTGCGTGCCCGCCCCGCAGCGTGAGGAACACGGCCACGCGGCGAACTCGGGCGAGGGGCGATCAATCTGGGATGTGGAGGCGGCTCGGAGAGAGGATATCCGGGCCGGTAAACGCCCCTGGCGATGGAGTGCCGAGGCGGTGCGGCCTCCTCTTCAAAGGAGAAGAGGAGGAATTGCGATAGAGAGCCCGACGACCTGATCAAGGGGTTGGTCGAACGATACCCGAACATCCCGAATGTAGCCCCGAGAAGAGGGAGTTCCGCGAACTTTCTGATGATCTCGGCAGGGAAGGTCACTTCATCCCTCCAAGTCAAATGAGGGATGAATATTGCGAGGAATGATTGACTACGCCTCGATGGTTTGTGGAATTCGTTCGATGTGCCACGCCGACAGAGAGCAAACGAGAGTCTTACCGTGAGGCAGGTCGGGCCGCGATGAGTGTCCTGCTCGTGCCGGACAAAAGGCATCGAGCACTGGCGGCTTCGAGACCGACTTTGAAGAACAAATTCAGATGCCATGGCAATGTCCGGGCGGATGATTGGGCTCTTATGGCATGCGGTTGGGGAACTCGTGAGTGAGAAAAATATGCCGATCTGGAAAGGCGGCACGGGGACCTGCGCAGAGGCCTATGCTACCCTTCAAGGGGGTACAAGAATCGCTCAAGACTCAAGCGGATGAGGCTACGGCTCGGGCCAACTCGAAAGAAAATCGTGCGAGGGCCGAGCGAGCGAGATCCGACCCTTGGCAGGAAGAAAAAGCTTAGGGCTAAGGTCACCGAGATGGAACGTCTTTGCCACCGCCCGCCGAGGAAATGGAGAGGCATCTAACCGATGTGCGCAGGAGGTCAAGAAACTGCCACGGGGCAAAACCGAGGAAATTCGTAGAGAGGCCGTTGAAGCTTACAAAGACTCCGAGGAGTATGCCTTCATGTTAACCTGCGGCCACGCGACCAGCCTCCGAGAAATTCTCGATTTAGTTAAGGGCGGGCGTACTGTTGCTCGGCTTGAGGAAGATCCGCCCTCCCGAGGCCGATCTCGATGCCCTTCGGCCGAACTTTGCCGAGGCTCCTAACGCACAGGGCTCTCCTCCTCCGGACGCGGAAGAAGTCGCCTCTAGCGGTGCCGTCGAAATTCCGCCCCCTGCTCAGTCTTGACGTTTGTCTCTTTTCGTTTACATGCTTTCATATGTACCCATAGGTAGGTAATTTGGCTTCGTGCCTCAAGATGTAATGGGCTCCGCCTCCCTTACGTAAATACTTTTGAAGTAGAAATGAACCGTTATTTTCCTCACCGTGTATGTGTTTCATGCTTTTTGCATATGCTTGGCTCTTTTCCTTTTTGTAAGATTGTTGCTGTCTTCTTTTTCCTTTTGTATTCCCAAGTGCACGGGGCTCGGTTCCCAGTCTTGAATAAGGGCTTTACTTGCTTTAATCAATCTCGTACTAGGTATATGAACCGCTTTTTATTTTGTTTTTGGTAATTGGTGTATAAACCAAGTTTTTCTTTTTGCGCTGGTGTGTACATCGAGTCTTGATTTGCGCTTGTGCGTAACCAAGTCTTTGATTTGTGCTCGGTGCGTAACCAAGTCTTGGTATTGTGCTCTTGCGTAACCAAGTCTTTATTTTGTGCTCGGTGCGTAACCAAGTCTTTATTTTGTGCTCGGTGCGTAACCAAGTCTTTATTTTGTGCTCGGTGCGTAACTAAGTCTTTATTTTGTGCTCGGTGCGTAACCAAGTCTTTATTTTGTGCTCGGTGCGTAACCAAGTCTTTATTTTGTGCTCGGTGCGAGGCGATTTTTCTCCTGTCCTCACATAGCCGAGGTGAGTAAAAACTTCGTTTCCCTTTAGAGAGCTCACGAAATACCGGATGAAAGGATAATTCTTTGGAATCCTATCCGGATCATAGACCGAGATCTTTATTGATAATACCGCTTTCGGTATGCTACATTCCACGGATGCATAAATTTTTCTCCACTCAAATATTCTAGCCGGTACGCCCCTCCCGGACAAGACGCGGGTGACCGAAATGGGCCCTCCTGTGTCAGGTTGGCTTCAATGGGCCGGGTTGAATGCCCGTTATCTTTTTCAATACAAGATCGCCGACCAAATCTTCTTTCCTTTGCTTTCGAATTGTAGTACCTTTCACTCCTTTGTTTATACACTACATTTTTCATCTCAAGATCGCACCTTTTTTCTTCGAGCAGTCTAGCTCGGCTCGGAGCGCGGCTTCATTATAGTCTTCTTCAAAATTTGCAATTCTCAAGGTAGGGCTCCAATCTCAACAGAATCACCGCCTCGGCTCCATAAGCTAAAGAAAAGTGTCTCTCCAGTGGTCGCTCGATGTGTCGCTCAGTATGACCATAGTACACCGGGTAGTTCCTACGGCCAATTACCTTTTGTTAGGAATTTTATTGTTTAGATTTTGATGAATGCCATGTAAAACTTAGAATAGAAAGTTGGCACCCCAATTTCTTGTTGTAAAATGCATTGTAATAAATAGAGCTGCTGCCGAGTTAAGTCATTCCTACGCCCTAACATGCAAAAAGACAACTCAAGACTTGAAGGAAGACTCATTGCGAGAGACAAGTGA
The DNA here is from genome assembly GCA_016081115.2 of Rehmannia glutinosa. Classification (NCBI taxonomy): domain Eukaryota; kingdom Viridiplantae; phylum Streptophyta; class Magnoliopsida; order Lamiales; family Orobanchaceae; genus Rehmannia; species Rehmannia glutinosa. The sequence goes on along the minus strand of JABTTQ020001691.1, from coordinate 14,947 downwards.
GTATGGCAAAGAAGAGTAGACAGAACTATATCAAGAAGCGGTGAGATGCAACAGTGGAGCATCACCAAGTCAACTCAAGGGAAGCCAAGTCTCAAGTTAAAGTGACAGAAGAGTCATCCATGATTGGAAGTCGACTCTAAGTCACCTGGGGAAAGCAAGGAAATGCAAAGAAGTCGAGATAATCAGAAAAGAACCGTTGCCGTAAATCAAGAGATTTACTTAAACAAGTAATATCTCCATACCACCTTTCTCTGAGTGCTCACCCCGAGCGTGCAAAAGGAATGAACCAATGGGAAGCACTACACCGTGTCGAACTCTAAAAAGGTGAAAGAACACTTCATACGAGGAAATGGCAATTCCAAGAACTACAACAAGACAAGCCAACGACGCGAAAGTGACTTTCAAAAATAAGCCTATCTCTTCAACGGGCAAATTTTTGAAAGTTCACTATAAAAGGCCGAGGAGTTTGTTTGAGAAGTAGGATGACACACACGCGAGATATACAAGCATATTAGAAAACTCGAAACATTCTCAATCCTCAAGCCTACATTACGAAGACATCAATCCAACACTCACCGTGAAGGAAAGATAACTTCAACCAGTTGAAGAGGAAAAATATCGAAAACAAGGGGTCTACATTCCATGAAGGATTGTAGGAAGGTTCAAGTTGAACCAAGTCTTAAACTTTTGGAGGGCTTCGTGATCAAATCCAAAGAGTTTGAGCAAGTGAGTCAGAGTAGCAAAGCGCCACCGCCTGTGAAGAAGGCTTCGAGTCGCACGAGAAGCCACCGAGTGATCAAGGCGTCTCAGATCGAGTCCCTAAGGATCAAGTCGGCTGTTGTGATCAAGACTTGTATCGGATGCTACCACTTTGTAAACCGATCATTACTTAGTGGATTCCTCCAGAGTTGGAGAAGAGAGGAGTAGAAGAATTACCCCATCTTCGAACCTCTATAAAAACTTCTTTGTGTCATTTACTTTTCAAAGACTTTAATTCTTGCAATTTTAATCGCTCATATCTCACGATAAATTTGCTATCCACTTGATAATTTATAAGTACTAAATCAAGCTCTAAAATCTTGCTTAATCAAACTTAAGGGTGTTAAGTCTTCCACCAAAAACAAAACCACAAATTGAGTCAAATTACGACCCAACAAATGAGTTACTCCATCAATACCACTCGAAGTCATTGAGAGATTAACTCTACTTGAGTGACTTATTCGACCGCCCATCAAGGACACAAATGTGTAGAATCAACTCAGAGATTTAAAAGGACTAAATCGAAAATTTGCAAGGTTTATTCAACCCCCTTCTAAACCTTACACTTACACCCCTTGGGACCTACAAATGGTATCGGAGCGGTTGGTTCATTGAACCCTCCGCATTGGTTATCGAACTAGATCTCCAAACTTTTCAAAGTCTGCTTTAGTACTTAAATTTTCAAAACTCTTTTTATCATTAAAAGTTATTATCATGGAAGCAAATTTGACACGCATCCCTATGTTCACTATTGAAGAATTTGATGATTGAAAATTCGTATGCGTGCTCATCTATCAAAGATTACATGATGAGATGTGGATAGTCATAGAAGATGGGCCTCTCTGCAAATATTAAAGGTGAACACAAACAGTACGAAGAGTTGCAACAAGGAGAAGAAGATGTTGCTCCCATCATGGTTGAAAAACCAAGAACTGAGTGGACAAATGATGACAAAAAAGATACAACCTGACAATGTAGCCAAGGACATCCTTTACAAAACCTTGACAAAGCCATGTTCAATAAAGTCAAATCATGCAAAACGGCTAAGGAAATGGGACAAGCCGACATTGATTTGTGAAGGCTCGTGAGCAAATCAAAGAAAACAAATTGTCAGGTCAGACAAAAATTTGAAAACTTCAAAATGATCTCAGGAGAAAACTTGGATCAACTGGATGCTCGGTTCACGAAATCACAAATGAGCTTCGCACTTGGAAAGGAATATACACAGAAGGAAATGTGTATGAAGATCCTAAAAGTCTTCCAAATGAATGGGAAATGAAGGTCATGGCACCGAGACATTCCATGGACCTATCAAAGACATCCAACCATGAACTATTCTCGGACCTCAAAGCCTACGAGTTTGAGCCGAGAAGAAAAGACCAGGAAGAGACAATGTACCCCAAAACAAATGCTTATTTGTTAAAGACGGGAAGAGCCGAGGTCAAAGAAGTCATTGACCCGGAAAAATAATAGCCCGATGGTTAAAAGGTTCAACAAGTTCTTCAATAAGAACTACAAGAGAGGAAAGGGTGAATCTTCCGTAAGACACTCACTTCTCCAAATCAAGGGAAGACAGGCCAACCAAGAGAACAAATCATCAAAAAGTTGAGTATCAAAGGGTGACAACTCAAGAATGGAAAGAGCTGATCAAAAAGTGAATATCTATGTTGAATCAGACAACCAGGTCACTATGCCATTGATCGCTCATATCCTGCAACAACAAGACAGGATGAAGAAGAAAGAAAGGTCTTCAGAGAAAGAAGACAAGAAAAGAAAAAGGCAATGATGGCTGCAGAGATCTGAGACAAAAGTCAAGAGAGACACTTGATTCTGAGAGCAAAGAAGTCGACTACTCAAGTGACTCAAGAAGAAGCCCTGATCCGCTTGATGGCCAAGGAACAAGATCAACCTCGACCAAGAAGATGAGGTACAATCTAACTCATCAAACTCGGACACCAAGATGATAGTGACTGTGACACACACACTTCATCACCCACTCGATCTTTATGATTCATTAGGCAAAATGATGAAAGATTTTGAACACATTAAATCCTCACACACACTATTGAATGAGGAGAAATGACTACTCAAAAGTCAAACTCAAAGTCGACTAAGGAGCCGAGTACTCTAAGTCAAATAGTGATGAGAATAAAAGTTTAAAGGTTTGAAAATGCTAAATTAATAAAGCGAAATTGCCGCTATAGAAAAAAGGGAGAATGACCTCAAGAATGTTATTGCCTCATTCACTAAGGCATCTAAATCATTGGATGATCTTATTATGAGTCAAAGAGAATGTGGAGACAAGACACAGCTTAGATTTAATTCCTCTCGTGCTATGTCAAACCTCAAGAGTAATTTTGGAAAAAGGATCTTCAAGTCATGAAGAGTCCGAAAAATCCAAAATTCTAAATGTTGCACACACATTCACTCCAAAGCACAATAATAAGCAAACTGGCCTTGGTTATAAAGGAAAAGGAAAAAGCCCATTGAGTGTCTTTGAAAAGATTTGACCGAGAAGAGATTCACCGAGTCCTCAAAGAAACTCCAAACAAAAAATACTCTATAAAGAAGAAGCGAGCTACCAAAACCCCAGAAAATCCATAAAAGAAATACAAATAATGGGAATGGTAGAAAATATCCAAGCCAAGTGATTGGAATAATGTGAACTATCGGCATAGACTTATGGAATATAAGCCCAAATGGCAAAGGCCAGAACTCAAGAAAGGCCATTCCAAAAACATAAGAGCTTTCATCAAAGACACATATGCACCTAGGCACTACACTCAAAGACACCACAATTACCCAAGGAAGGCAATTGCTAAAATACATATGCAGCATACTGAAAAGAGACAGTTGTATGAACCTAAAATCCCCAAGCAATTTGCCAGGATTAATTATGATTATGGCACTTCGATAGATGGCAACCTCTTAGAGTCAAATCATTTGGCTATAGGTTGGTTGGATCATCTTACAATTCTAACCCCTCGGACCTGCACAAGTATGGATACCTAAAACTTAATTTCCTTGATTGCGTTCAAGAACAAAATGAGTGCCAAGGAACCTGGTACATGGATAGTGGTCTTCCCGGACATATGACAGAAATAAGAAAAATCATGTCAAAATTCAAGGAAGTTAAAGGAGCAAAAGTCATATTTGGAGGAAATGAAGCTCCCGGTGAAATAAGAGGCATTGGATCCATCAAGAGGAATGGATTAGAGATCACGATGTTGCATATGTTGAAGGACTCAACTTCAATTTACTAAGCATCACCAACTCGTGACAAGGGCTACAATGTTGGATTCAACATGGGCATATGCCAAATCAAAGATATTGAATCAAATGAAGTTGTCTTTGCAAGGATGTAGACAGAAAAATATGTATGTAGTGGATTGGTCAACTCGCAACACCCAAAGATTTGTCTACTAGCAAAGAGCATAGTCAATCAAGTTGGTTGTGGCACAAAAAGTGAGTCACCAATTTCAAAACGATCAACAAACTTGCAAGAAGTCATCTTGTGGAAGGACTTCGAACTCGAAGATACAAGAAGGAGAGTATATGTGACGCATGTCGAAGGAAAACAAATCAAGTCGTCATTCAAAGAAAAGACATGCCCATCCTCAACAAGAATATTGCATCCGCTTCATATGGATCTATTTGGCCAAAGTGGAACCTGCCAAAGATAAGTGGAAAGAAATACACCTTGGTGGTAGTAGATGACTACTCAAGATATACATGGACAATATTCATGTGTAAGAAGAAAGAAACTCTACAAAAACTACCACAAATGATGAAGAGGATTCAAAATGAGAAGAGTCAAACCATTATCAAAATAAGATCGACGGCAGGAACCAATTTGTCAATGGAATAATAACTCGATTGTATTGAGAATGGTATTGGTCATGAACTATCGGCAGCAAGGACTCCACAAAGAGAATGGAGTTGCGAGAAAGAAGAAATAGAACCCTCAAAGAAGCGGCAAGGACCACGTTAGGCAAAGCGGAGTTACCAAAACGATTTTGGGCGGAAGCAATCAACACAACTTGCTACACTCAAAACAGATGTATGATAAATAGACAAAATTGACAAAGACTCCTATGAGATCCGGATCGAAGAAAACCAAATGTTGCATATTTCGAATATTTGGATGTAAATGCTTCATCCACAACAATGGCAAAGACAATCTAAAGGCCTTTGATGCTAAAGTCGATGAAGGTATCTTCTTAGGATACTCAAACCGTGAAAGCAAAGCCTGAGAATACTCAACAAAAGGACCATGGTTGCGTTAAGAATCCATTCATGTGGTATTTGATGAGCCAAATATAAATGGAGAAGACATTGAAGAGTCACCGATAAGTTCAATCATCCAACCGCATGAAGAGTCCCTATCTTTGAAATCAAGCCGGAATTATCAATTGAAAGAAGATGAGATAATCAATCTCAAAAACAATGGAAAATTTGCAGCAAGTGATTACGAGAGAGTCGACCACAAAGAACACAACCGCAAGTCGATCAACCCAACTAACTTACTCCAACCTGATGTAAGATGGTGAGAGACCATCCACCGTAACTTGTCATTGGAAATATAAGAGAAGGTGTCAAAACAAGATCGAGAACTCAACAAGAAGCCATGTTCACATGCTTCATCTCGCAAATAGAGCCCAAAGATGTGTCACAAGCATTGACGACACACATTGGATTCAAGCTATGCAAGAAGAGTCAATCAATTTGAGAGAAATAAAGTATGGGAATTAGTGCAAAGACCCATACATCAAAATGTTATTGGAACCAAATGGGTGTTCGAAATAAGATGAACGAGGAAGGTTCTGTGGTAAGAAACAAAGCAAGACTAGTAGCCAAAGGATATTGCCAAGAAGAAGGGATAGATTTTGATGAAACATTTGCCCCTGTAGCAAGATTGGAAGCTATAAGGATGTTTCTTGCCTATGCAGACTCACAAGAATTTCATTGTATATCGATGGATGTAAAAAGTGCATTCCTAAATGGTTTATTGGAAGAAGAAGTGTATGTTGAACAACCTCCAGGATTTGAGCAGAAGACTCTTGGAGATAAGGTATACAAACTCAAGAAAGCCCCGTATGGATTGAAGCAGGCACCCGAGCATGGTATGATATCTTGTCACAATTCCTAATCGAAAATGGATTCACAAAAGGAAAAGTAGATAGAACACTTTTTCGTAATTCAAGACAAGAAGAGTATTCTACTTGTTCAAATATATGTTGATGACATCATCTTTGGATCCACAAACAAAGAGTCATGTGAAAAGTTTTCAAACCTCATGCAAAGTAAATTTGAAATGAGCATGATGGGAGAGCCGACATTCTTCCTGGACTCCAAGTGAACAGTGAAGGATGGAACCTTCATAAGTCAAACAAAATACACCGAGATTTAATGAAGAAGTTTGGTATGGAGGAGAAGTCTTCCTAAAAATACCAATGAACACATCAAAAAATGGACATGGATGCGATGGTAAGCCTCAGAGATCAAACAAGATCTGAGCACTTATTGGATCATTGCTCTATCTCACAAAGAAGCGCCGACATCACCTTTGTTGTAGGTGTATGTGCAAGATTTCAATCTGCTCCAAAAGAGAGCCATATGACAAAGAAGCCAAGAGAATATTGAGATACTTGAAAGGAAGCCAAGAAGTAGGGCTATGGTATCCAAAGGAAGGTGGATTCAAGCTAATTGGCTATTCGATTCTCGACTATCTTTGGATGCAGAGTGGACAGAAAAGCACTTCAGGCACATGTCAAATGCTAGGAAACAAAGTGATTTCTGGTTTAGCAAGAAGCAAAACTCAATAGCCACCTCTACAACTAAGCGCATAATACATAGCCATGGGCAAACAGTTGTGCCCAAGTCCTATGGATGAGACAAAGAAATGAGAGACTATGAAGTTGAAGAAAAAGAAATTCCAATCATGTGTGATAACACAAGTGCAATTGCCATCACTCAAAATCCGGTGTTGCACTCAAGAACAAAACATATTGATGTCGGATATCACTTCATAAGAGATCATGTTGAAAAGAAGGACATCATCCTGGAATATATCTCAACCGATAAACAACTAGCCGACATCTTCACAAAACCACTATGTGAGTCAAGATTTGAAGAACTCAAGCATGAGTTGGGGCTAATTGAGTGAGCTAACACTCGGAAGAATCAAAGAAAAGAAATGGAACAGAAAAGGAGGTGAAAAAGAGTGAAAATGTAAATCACCAAGAGATCACCAGACGGAAGACAACTACACCGAGTCACCGATAATTTGAGTCCATAAGAGAATCTGTGAGAAGCGAGTTAAATCGGCTAAGGGATAAGTGAATAACTTATGAGCAAAGTGACAAAAACGCAATCGTTTGACTAAGCGAATGTTTTAAGGAATACGTCGACATAATGATGATGTGTACAGGACATAAAGCCGCACACCAAGGTTATGATTGGATATAAATGCTGCCGCATTAAATACGAGACATGAAATGCTCAATAGGCGTGCGAAATCCAAGCCGTTGATTTCGATCACATTTCAAAAACCACCCGCACGTCCTTTCATAAACCATATTTAAACCATTTTCGTCCGTTTCTCTCTCACACTTCTAAAACTGTTCATCTCTTTCTCTCAAAAGCAAAGGCAAAATACTCTCGAAACCCTATCAACCTTCAAATCAATTTCTGAGTTTTTCCTTGATATAATCCTGAGAAATGGCACCAACTTATGACTTTACCAAGTTAGGAAAGCAAATCCACACCGGTTCTACGGTGGATTTCGACGGAATGATGAAACAGGGGTCCGACGACACCCTGGTGAAGAAAATTGCTGAGAAGTTGGAAACGTCCGGACTAAAACCGTTTCTAACGCTAGAATATCCGATGACCTATGTGGAGGAGGTCGCACAATTCTACGTGAATGCTGAGATTCACGATGAAGGAATCAAGTCATCTGTTCACGGAAAGCAGCTGACTATCTCTCGCCAAGGATTTGGTCAATATTGCTCACTACCAAAAGGAGCATCCGAGATTAAAGAAGCCGATGTAAACTTGGCCGACGCATGGAAAGAAATAGCCAAGTCCGACTTTGCGATAAAATAATATACACAAGAAACAAACAAGAGACTGCCAAGGAGGATTATCACAAGTTGTTGGACATAGTTGCCAAATGTATCGACATCAAATTTGGCAAAAATTTTGACCAATCACAAAGGCAAAGCCGATTGTAATGGCCGCAATCATCGAAGAAAAGAAGATAAATCTGGCTGAGTTTGTCACACAGCAGACTCTGCCAGAACGCCAGGGGAACAAGTCCTTCAAAGAAGATGGCTCATTTGGAGGATCCCTGGATATGGCCTAGTGATTGGCCGCTATTGAGGTGAAAGGAGTCCCTCTTAGACATGGGAAGGCATTCCATGTTAACAAGAGGATGTTGAGCAAACCTCTCCCGGCGCTCATAAGCGAGCTTACGCCAAGAGAGCTGACACCAGTGAGGGGGAATCACTGACCCAAGATACGGCTGCTTCCTCTCCAGCCTAAGAAGAAAAGTCGCCCTGCGATTGCTAAGAAGATCTGCGCCCTGCAAAGAAAGAAAACCAAACATGCTCATGCCCTGCGCAGCGAGTCACCACCGCCCCAAGCCGTGTCTCTTCCTTCCCGCAGCAGCGATCGAGAAGGACTCACAAATACCTTCTCCGATCGTCAAAAAGGAGAACTCGAGAAACCAAGACGGCCACCTCCTCGTAAACAAACACCAAAGACCGCCCCCGCCGCACAAGACTCAAGACACCGTCTCTCAAACCGAGAAATCCCTCGGTACAAACTAGGAGACGAAGACGACTTATCAAGAGCACCGAGCTGGAGAAACCAGTGAGTCACCACTCAGCTAAGCAGAATCACGGAGATCGCTGGGAGAAGTAAAGTCTCCGGATGTGATTGATGAAACAGACCAAGTCTCGTGGCTGAAGGCGATCGCAGAGGCAATCAAGACACAAACAGCACTAGTTCACGCAAATAAAACACAAGAAAGAAATCGCCGAGCGATATAGTGATGTAATGATCCTATCTCCACCTTACCCGACATCCAAAATCGTCTGCGTGAGTGGAGGAAATGGAAGTTGAGTAAGTCGAGGAACAGTTCCAACGACCAATTTATAGAAGAAGAAGAGGAATCGCTAAATTTCCTTGGATTAACTCTTTCGTGCTCCTCCGGATGAAGACAATCGCATGTACATCCTGCATCTACAAGACAAGGAGAGAAAAAGAAAGGCGGAAGGCCGAGGCACGAGAGAAGGCAAGCATCCGCCTCTATCTCCCCGCACTACGTAACACACACATCCTCTCCTTGATGTCTTCTCCGATGATGATGAGGATCGGGAGAATGTTGCCGCTTGGAAGAGTTGCAAATGCAAAGCAATCATTGCACGAGTCCGAATCCTTCACGAGCAAAGATTAATGGAGGGACCAGGAGAGTCCTCCGAACACACTGAAATTGATCCAATGGGAGTGGTCCAAAGAAATCGTCATCATGTTGCTGCCACCACTTCCCACTCACTCGGAAGAAGCAATAAGGACATGGCAATGAAACGGGACAATGGGGACCCCGGTCGAGCCAACCCCTATTGAAGGTGTTTTACCACCGCCCCAACAGATGAACATTCAAAAGAAACAATCGGGAGTTTGGAGATGAGTGACCCCATTCCAAGTCACTCACCGTGCGTGCAAATGAGGGGGAAACTCCCTCCACCGCTGCCTAGGTCGGAGGATGCCGCAGATGACTCCACAAAGAATCAAGGAGGCGAAGAAGAGAAATCACAAACACACTAGAACAATGTTGCCAGTTGCCATCAATGAAGCTCGGACGCTTGAGACTGCCTCACTCGGTGCCAAGCAATCGCTCCGAAGGCTAATGACATCATTGCGATGCAATCGAGGCACGTGGAAGGAATGTACCACGAGTTAACACTGGGCAATGAAAGTGCAATCCATGGGGTTGAGACTCAATGGATGCCACCGTAGAAGACCCTAAGACAATCGACATCCGAAGGGAGGACCAAGGCCTCGCCGCAGCGGCGATCGCCGGAGGTACCGGGCGCCCACAGAGAGGTTGAGACTTCCCGGGTAAAGAGGTCAAGTAGAGAACATCCCTCCTGCTATCATCGACCCATCCGAGAAGGAGATAAGCGCACTTTATGATTCCCAGGACAATCCCGATGTCACTTTTCTAGGATCGGAAAGGAAGAAGAAGGCGAGTCATCCCCGTGACAAATCCAAAAGACTCACCAAGCGGATGTTCCAACCACGAGCAAGTCCGATCCCAAGACTACTCGTCAAACTTTTAACTTTGATGATGAGCCACCAATGGAAATCTCATCATCGTCCGATGACGCTCGATAAGGCCGAGGACCACGCTACTTCAAAATGGAAAAATCACCGAGACCAACGGGCTTGTTAAGGCACCGAGGCTCGGCAAGCGGGTCTACTTCACAACAAAACCCAGTTGAACCGAGAGACACTGCGCGGGCCCCTCAAGTCAGCAGGTCGATTCCTCCAAGAACTTCACGCGCACCACTCATCATTGAACAAATCCCGGTGGGCGGTGATGAATCTTTCATAGAATCCTTTCCTTTTGCAAATGAAGAATCGGCTAAAGTTCGAGAAGTGTTCAAGGCTAATCGCTTTCTTGAGGTTGAAAGGATGGAGAGGCATCAAGCCTCTTTGGACATGCGATCGACAACAGAGATGCCAACCTTACAGCACCGACTTGAGAGGCATCACAAATGTCGAGAATAAGGGAATGGTGGCAACAAAGAAGAAAATGCGTGTGGAACAAGTCGATTCTTGAGGACATTGTTCAACAAGATGTTGGTATGGAGAGTGAAAATGCGATGCAAAAACGAAGTTGAGAGAACATATTGAGCACATGCATGAAGCTCACACCGCCGAGATAAAGCCGCATTGCGTGAGCGAGGAATACAAATGATCTACAACGTTTGGAAGAACACATGACTAGAAAATTCAGCCTTCTCATGGGTTGAGATGAAGCGATTTCAAAGAGAATCCAACGCCACTCGATCTGAATTCCGTGCGCATACAACGCAGCAGACTCGGCGAACTCAACCATTAGAAGACTCGACTTCATGCTTGCCAAAGATGTTCCCTGGGGTTCCTCTATCCTTTGATGATGCCAAAAAGGGGGAAGAGGAATACCTTAAAGCGCTAAAATCAAGGTCGAGAAGAAAGGAGCAAATTGAGAAGGGAAAATCACCGGTGAGGAAGTCTTGAAACGAGAAGAAAGGAAAGCTTGTTGAGGGGGAAGGATCAACAGATGTGACATTGATGATTGCACAAACCCCCAACAAGGTCCTCATCACACACATTATAAGCGACAAACTCCTCGTGACTCTGCCACTCCAACACTCTGCTTTGTATCCATGGCCGATAAGAGAAAAACAATTGAAGCGAGGGGATGAAGGAAGTGGAAGGAAGAATGGATGCCAGGGTTATGAACATCTTGAAAGAACATGGAGGCATTCCAAGAGATGAGACACTTATGCCATCTCGGATGTGCCCGGATCGAGCCACGATCGATTGATGAATTTAAAACGCTCGAATGACGGGGATACTTCGCAAATATGTCTATGGCTCAAGCTTGGGACTTGTCTTGAAAAGGGTCTCACGTTGTGTGAAGAAGAGCGACAGAAAGCAGACTACCTAAGATCTCTACTGGTCACTCCACGTCACCACTCACCGGAAAGAAAGAAGACCCCAAGACAAGATACGCCCGCAGGTAGAGGAAGAAGCGATGTGGAGGAAGAAGCTTGGACCTGGGCCTCGCCAAAAAACATTGAATACGTGGATCCGGAAAGAAATGAGGGATCTTTTGAGGGACTTGACCAAGTAGCGAATTTGCGAGTGGCTAAAACTAACGCCGAGTATGCAAAAAGAATAGAAGAAAAAACAAGAGACAAACTCGGCTATGGGAGGAAAAGACAGGAAAGAATAAGAAGAGATGAAGGCGCCAGGAAGGCATATGAGAAGAAAAAAAGAAAGGCAAATCGGCGAAGAAGAAGAGAAGAAGAGAAGAAGATCTTTGATCAAGATGAGAGAAGGAGACAACGAAGAAGATGAAGTGTTGTTGTCTACCCCTTCGTGTATTTTGTCATGTAAATACATACAATGTAAGTCTTCCGTAATAAAGTTATAAATTCTTTATTTTCAAGATAGACAAATATGTGCTCGATACACCTTGTAAACATTGTGTAAAAGAACAGAATGATATGATCAATAAAAGAATTGATTCTCAAGCGATACATTCTATGTCAATACACTATTTGTATGTATCTTTTTGTTTTTGTATTTTTGAATGGTTTAAGTTTTGGCATCATCAAAAAGGGGAAATTGTTAGGAATTTTATTGTTTAGATTTTGATGAATGCCATGTAAAACTTAGAATAGAAAGTTGGCACCCCATTTCTTGTTGTAAAATGCATTGTAATAAATAGAGTGGCCAAGCCGAGTTAAGTCGCCTACGCCCTAACATGCAAAAAGACAATCAAGACTTGAAGGAAGACTCACGCGAGACAAATTGAGTATGGCAAAGAAGAGTAGACAGGGAACTATCTTGAAGAAGCGGTGAGATGCAAACAGTGGAGCATTAGTCAAGCCAACTCCAAGGAAGCCAAGTCTCAAGTTAAAGTGACAGGAAGAGTCATCCAATGATTGGAAGTGACTCTAAGTCACCTGGGAAAGCAAGGAAATGCGGTCAAGTCGAGATAATCGTAAAAGAACCGTTGCATAGAAATCAAGAGATTTACTTAAACAAGTAATATCTCCATACCACCTTTCTCGAGTGCTCAGTCCCTGCGTGCAAAAGGAATGAACCAATGGGAAGCACTACACCGTGTCGAACTCGAAAAGGTGAAAGAACAATTCATACGAGGAAATGGCAATTCCAAGAATCGCAAACAAGACAAGCCAACGATCGCAAAGTGACTTTAAAAATAAGCCTATCTCTTCAACGGGCAAATTTTTGAAAGTTCACTATAAAAGGCCGAGGAGTTTGTTTGAGAAGTAGGATGACACACACGCGAGATATACAAGCATATTAGAAAAATCGAAACATTCTCAATCCTCAAGCCTACATTACGAAGTACATCAATCCAACACTCACCGTGAAGGAAAGATAACTTCAACCAGCTTGAAGAGGAAAAATACTCGAAAACAAGGGGTCTACATTCCGGGAAGGATTGTAGGAAGGTTCAAGGTTGAACCAAGTCTTAAACTTTTGGAGGGCTTCGTGATCAAATCCAAAGAGTTTGAGCAAGTGAGTCAGTAGTAGCAAAGCGCCTGCGTGAAGAAACCGAAAGCCGCATTCGTACGAAGCCTTGGTGAGTGATCAAGGCGTCTCATCGAGTCCCTAAGGATCAAGTCGGCCGTTGTGATCAAGACGTGTATCCGGATCTGCTACCACTTTGTAAATTGATCATTACTTAGTGGATTCCTCCGGGAGTTGGAGAAGAGATGAGTAGAAGAATTACCCCATCTTCGAACCTCAATAAAAACTTCTTTGTGTCATTTACTTTTCAAGACTTTAATTCTTGCAATTTTAATCTTTGCTCATATCTCACGATAAATTTGCTATCCACTTGATAATTTATAAGTACTAAATCAAGCTCTAAAATCTTGCTTAATCAAACTTAAGGGTGTTAAGTCTTCAATAAAACAAAACCACAATTGAGTCAAATTACGCAACCAACAACCGAGTTACTCCATCAACAAACAAATGAGTCCGTTGAGATATTAACTCTACCGAGTGACTTATTCGATTTCCCATCAAGGACACACTGTAGAATCAACTCAGAGATTTAAAAGGACTAAATCGAAAATTTGGTAAGGTTTATTCAACCCCCTTCTAAACCTTACACTTACACCCCTTGGGACCTACACATTTAGACTCCTCCAATCTCGCCTTCAAGGTATACTTGAGTATTTTATTTACGGCCTCAACTTGTCCGTTCGACCAGGTGGTATGGAGTTGAGAAATAGTTTTTATGCGGAAATCTTCACAAAAATTTCAAACCTTCGGTTATCGAATGCTTCCCATTATCGTAACAATCAAATGTGGTATCCGAATCTCGAGATAATGGATTTCCATACAAAGCTCACAACCTTTTCTTCATCTATTTTTGCGGAGGCTCCGCCTCCCCCATTTTGTGTGAAATAATCCACCGCCATAATGGCATACTTGACGCCCCTTGCCGGTGGGGAGTGGTCCGATGAGTCCATTCCCATTTGGCAAATGGCCATGGGCTAAATATGGAAGTAAGTTGTTCAGATGATATCCCGACTGGTGCAAATCTTTGGCATCTCTCGCATCTTTTGACGAGGTCGGTCGCATCTTTCCTTAGGGATGGCCATAATACCCATTGCCGTATCAATTTATAGGCCAACGTTTGGCCCCAGCGTGGTTGCCACATATTCCCTCATGAACCTCTCGGAGTGCATAATCTGCATCTGTCTCGGAAAAAGGCGTAGGAGTGGGACGGAGTATCCTCGTTTGTATAGGATGTCGTCTACTAGTGTAAACCGAGCCGCTTGAGTTCGTAGTGTTACGGCCTCGGCTTTGTTTTCGTGTTGAACTCCTTTCTCTAAATACTTCGAACGATTGGGGTCATCCAAATCTGTTCGGCGGTTTCGATTGCATATATTTTCTTTGCACCAAGTGACGGGAAGACAGATTGTGTGATGACATCCGTGATGGCATCCGCCCTCGGTCGAGCCGAGCCACGCTAAGGCATCTGCTTGCATGTTCTCGGCTCGGGGCACATGTAAGACTTTTGTCTTGAAGTGTGATAATCTCTTTTTGACCAAATCCAAATATTGTGCAATTTTTGCTCTTTCGCCAGTATTCGCCGTTGATTTGATGAACGACCAACCGAGAATCGCTTGTACTAATAGTTGTTTTAGGCCCATAGAGGCCGCCATGTCTAAGCTTTGCCGAGCGCCTCATACTCGGGCCGTTGTTCGTTGCGGAATCAAATCGTGCGGCCGAAAGCAAAGAGCATTTTTCTTTTGGATCGATTATCACGATTCCTCCCCCTCGCTTCGGCTGCGATGGAAGAGCCGCCAACGAACAATTTCCATTCTTGGTCTTCCATAACTTCCAATCGTATGGAAGGTGT